>JAMWET010001049.1:77500-117500 GCA_024036415.1 Prochilodus magdalenae | reverse complement strand
CTATATAAGGTGGAACAGGAAAATTTAAACAAGACTGGGGTGCCAGAACGGAACCACATAACATGGTTCCAAAGTAGCTTTGAGTTCCAAGTTAGTATCCGTACATGCCAGACAGGAGGAGGAAGTTCTGCTGTAAGCCGTCCGTCAAAATAGCCGGGAGATTTGATCGATGGAAAAGCGCTCAATAACATGAAATACGTCCCGGTTTGGATCGGCAGCTGGTTCCAGGGGACAGATTACGCCTCTTTGATCCGTTGGATGACTGTTCATTTTCTGGATCGGAGACAGAAAGACCTGCAGACCTCCGAACCACAGATTTGCAGAAGTTAGCCGCTGCTTCCCTGCTGTTAGAGCTACCCTTTTTATATTGACGATCCCAGTTTGCATCGGAACGATTCCAAGCAGCAGCAGGTCTGAATAAACACATCCAGGAGATGGACATTTGAGGACAGCGCACAGGACACCGTCTCATTTTAAACTAACACCTATATAAAGGGGACCAGGGAAAGAGGAACGTGAGCGAGGTCACCTCGTGTATCATGTGTGATGCTTCCTGTTCGTGTCGGGAAGAGCTCCTGAGTGGCTGCAGGGAGTGGAAAGGTGTATCCAGGGTGCAGCTAGTTTAAGCTACGCTACTCTAACTAATATCAACATGGAGTTAGGACGGGCTTAACGCCTCAACTTACAGATCACACGCATGTGCAGTTGGTGCAACTGGCTGCTGGTCCAGTAGAACCAAGTTTGAGCAGTGGACGATCCGTCAGTGCCAAGTACTTGATTGATGTAACGCAAACAACACACTTCTATAATACACTGGAGTCGGAAAAGGGGGATTCACTGATCTGGGAATTCTGGGCCGATAGATAAATCCAATATTTCACATGCACAGGTCTCGGGCAGGCACCGGAGGTACCGTGTTGCACAGCATCCACAAAGGTAAACCATTCGAACAAGACTGGGGCGCCAGAACGGAATCATGGCAGCATTTAAGGTGGAACGGGTGCACTGGCACAAGAGTGAGGCACCAAAATAAACTGCTGAAGAACTTAAGGTGGAACGGGACAATTTAAACAAGACTGGGGCACCAGAATGGCACCATTTAAGGTGGAACGGGTATACTCCAACAAGACCAAGGTGCCATAATGAGACTGCTACACCATTTAAGGTGGAATGGGACAATTTAAAACAAGACTGGGACACCAGAACGGAATCATGGCAGTATTTAAGGTGGAACAGGGGCATTGGCACAAGAGTGAGGCACCAAAATAAACTGCTGAACAATTTAAGGTGGAACAGGGAAATTTAAGCAAGACTGGGGCACCAGAATGGCACCATTTAAGGTGGACCGGGTATATACGAACCAGACTGAGGTGCCATAATGAGACTGCTTTACATTTCAAGGTGGAACGAGACAATTTAAATAAGACAATTTAAACAAGACTGGGGCACCAGAATGGCACCATTTAAGGTGGAACAGGTATATTCCAACAAGACCAAGGCGCCATAATGAAACTGCTACACCATTAAAGGTGGAACGGGACAATTTAAACAAGACTGGGGCACCAGAATGGCACCATTTAAGGTGGACTGGGTATATTCGAGCAAGACTGATGTGCCACAATGAGACTGCTTTACCATTTAAGGTGGAAGGGGACAATTTAAACAAGACTGGGGCACCAGAATGGCACCATTTAAGGTGGACCGGGTATATTCGAACAAGACCGAGGTGCCATAATGAGACTGCTTTACCATTTAAGGTGGAATGGGCCAATTTAAACATGACTGGGGCACCAGAATGGCACCATTTAAGGTGGACCGGGTATATTCCAACAAGACTGAGGTGCCACAATGAAACTGCTTTACCATTTAAGGTGGAACGGGACAATTTAAACAAGACTGAGCTGCCAAATCGGCCTGATGCTGATATGATTCCGATTTCATTATGCATCCCTATTCCCTAACGGATTTCCCTTATGTTGTTTGATGTTTAGGAGGAAAGGAACATGTCCACCCTTCTGCTAATAGGCTCACAGATAAAAACACAGACATATTATACAAGACATGATGTGACGTGAACTCGTGTGCACAACAGCGTTCTAAACCTATTAACAGAAGCCTGATCCAGACGGGCACACAAAAGCATTGACAGTGTACAAACTAAATATGTACATATACATTTTTGCTCCATATACCGTTATAAATGCCGACCGGAGTGAATTTACTGTGGAAAGGGAACGCAATAAGCACGGTAAGGCCCTTTTCTGTCCACTGTCCCGCTGTCCTTCGTCCACGTGTTTACTCAATCTCACAGAGAGCTCATAGGACGGTCTGAGAATCATATCCACCAAATTGAACACACTGTGTTCGAGCAGACGACCATTAGCTTAGATTAGCTTAGCTTTACTGGCTGATATGAGTGCCCGTGAATGATTGGCAGTTCCTAACTGCCACATTTCTGATACTACAACAAACAGAAAATCAGATATCAAAATTGCCATGCCAGGGAGGGGGCGGAGCTTCCCAGCATTCATCATTTCTCTTCATATTGTCCTATTATGCTAGTGCTAATGCTAAGCTAGCGGTCTGGATATGTTCTATAGGCCTCTTGTTATCAGCTGTAATGATCAGTCGGCCTGTATATCAGCGTATGCGACAGTATGGACGATGTTGAAAAAGGCATTTCCCTTTCAGGCTGATCTCCCATCCCTCAGTTCCTACTCTTCTTCCCTCAGAGTGATGACTCTTGCTGTTTTCACTCTCTGGCATCCATCCGCAGCTCCACTGGGTCAGTGCTTACAGCTCCCTGGTCACCACCTCGCCACCTCCAGTGCAGCGTTACTGTGGGGTCGTCCAACTTCGCCCGTTCTGCTTGCTCAGCCGTTGTAATAGGCAACAAGTGAAACGGTGGGCTTTAGCGTTCCTGGGGACGGGCCTGCTGCCGGCGACCGGCCCTCATCCTCCGAGTCGGGCTTTGGCCTGATGCTGTCTGCCGCGTAGCCAGTCGGTTGGCCTGCGGTGACCACCATGAAGGTCGCGTGGGGGCCATTGGCGCGCCGAGTCGTCCTGGCAATCTTGGTGCCCTTGGATGAGTTTTTGTAACTGGAGCCTCTCTCTGGAGTCGAACACATCAGCAGGGCTCGGAAACATCTGTAGAACTGGCACACACACAGGAAGAAAGTCAGAGATGGAAAGATTTACGCCTTCAGCGACTCTGAGCTGCTCTGTACACTTACTGTACTCGCTTATTCAATGGAACAATATAGAATCAGATTATCAGTAGAACCTCCACCAGCACCAATAACAGCTGGGACTGGATTTGGCATTGACCGGACATGGTTCTGGATGTAGCCACATCAGTGTTCAGACACTCTTACATCAGAGAACTGGTCAGGTGGTCCAGATTTGGTGGATGCCTTCCCTGGCACAGTTCCGAGGAGAATTCCCTGTAGACTGGGATTGCTGGTAGACCCGTATGACCGTACGCTTCCATACACCTGCAGATTCAGCTATTTCCTCACACTATGGTCTTTGGCCACGCCCACATGCAGTCCCTCCTTTTAGCCAATCATTAACATCTGCTCTGGAGCCATTTTCCACACATGGAACTAGACATTCCCTGCACTGTAGCACCTCTTCCCAATCTATGGATCCCGTCACTCACACCCCTCAGGCATTTTTAGCCCAATTATCCTCATGCAGCGCCACCTGCAGGAGCCTGAAGGTACTACCAGCTTAACGGTGAGCTTATTTGCATGTCATTTTAAAGTGGTCTCAGATTCCGCTAATCAGACCCACATCGCCAGATCGCCTCACCATGCAAGCATAATGAGTCTGCTTTGCATTTTGCTCTATGTTTAAAAGAACATATGCAGATATTTTTGGAATTTCATCATGGCTTAAATCGGGGGTTGATCGGATCTGTCAGACACCACCCATCATTTAACTTCCAATCCAAATGGCCATGTTAGTGTTTCGAAAAAAACTATTAAAAACTACAGAGAAAATAAGACTCCTAACAACCACCTGGAATACCGGGTAGACCCACCAACACTGCCTCCTGTCAGATATACAGCACCTTCATATCTGAGAGAGAAGAACATCAAGCTCTACTCTTCATCTGAGAACATCACCAGGTGTTTCTGTCCATCCTTCCACTCCTCTATGTCATGGAGGTCTGAAAGGAGGTGTAGCTGTTCAAGAAGCTCCTCACTGGGAAAAGGAGACCCACACACATCCAACAAAGAAGCTGCTGGTGTTCTCAGAACAATGGACTGACCACCCTGGAGTCCAGAACCTCAACACCACTGAATGAATGCAGAGTACTTGAGGCATGTCTCTTTTAGGAACTGACTGATTCATCTGGAAAGAATGGAGTGAAGATCCGGAGTGGACATGGCCGTTTAGATTGGTACTTAAATATGGGAATGGTGGTCATGGACTTGCACAAATTTGAACACCACCATCTGTCATGTCAAGTTTCAGGGGTCCTTAAGGAGGTGTGGTGTAAACAACAACTGAAAGAGGACCAGAAAGAGATCAACCATTCTACTGGTTTGGAACTTCCAACAGAATTCCGAAGTGAGAAATAATTAATACCAGAAACGGTGCTAGCCAAAAGTTTAGAGACGGCTCTTGATAGAGGGCTCTGCTTATGTTTCCTAATGCTTTACTGTAGAATAAAAGACCCCAAACTAAAAACAGCACTCATGGAATTATACAGTCCACCTTAAAACCTCAGGAATGGCCCTTTACAGGAGGATGGACCAGCTTTCCTGTTTGGACCAATCCATTTAGTTGGGTGTGTTCAAACTTTTGACTGGTAGCGTACACTCTTTGATATCGCCAGTCGTTATGGCGGCTTCTAAGGGTTCACCTCCGCCCTTGTACTCAAGATGCATGGCACAAACTCAGCTCTGTCTAACCCGTTTGCCGCAACGGACCGACGAGGAGATCATCCCTATTAACTGAAGCAGGAAGATTGGGAAGTCTGTCAACAATAAACTTGAAGCCAAGCAGGCAAAGGACCAGCAAATAACCGGACCACCATTAAAAGCCCGGCTGATGCTTGTGGGTCCTCTAACGTGGACCGGCTCGTTTGCAAATTAAAGGCTTCCCATGCTAAAAATTCATGAACTGGTGTCGGGGAGGGAGTAGGCAGTGATTACCCACGATAGCGGTGCCCGTGGAGGTGTTAGCTCTCCAGTGAGCAAGTGTGCATGTCGCGCCGCATGGCCTGTGGCGCTACGCTGGGCGCATGCGGATCTGCACGCACCAATGATTCATCAGGCCGTTTGAAAATGAAACCGTGATGGACCCCCTCCCGCGACCTCCCCTCTGAAATTGATGACAAATTGTGGCTGTGCTTTAGCGGGAGTTCGGATCCATGCTAATGAAGTCTCCGCTGTTGTCTGGCCACAGCATTGTTTTCCAGCCCAGTTTGCTTCATTGTAGATAAAGACTTCCCTAATTAAATGGCGTGTGGATGCACCAGGAGGGGAATACATTTTCCAGGGAAGCTTTTCATCTAATATGGAGCTGATAGATGCCAGCCACATCCATGCAAAATTTCACAGACTTGCTTTGAAGGTAGAGATTTGACCAAAAACTTTTTTGGAATACTTAGAAATATTGTTTATGGTGGAAAATTGTGTTCCTGTCATCGCACGTTTCGAAAGATTCGATATGGTTAGACCATGGTATTCTTATCAGCTGCTATGCTAGGTCTTCCTAAGACTGGTCTTGCCATCTTGGGGAGTGTGGACATGGGGGTTGCTGGGTTAGTAACTGGAATTGAGATGGCTGGAGGACAGTCAAGGAGTGGACACCAGGCCCTGGAAGAGGGGCAGGTTAGAAGGAGCCAGCGTTGTAAGAAGGCACCAGGGTGGCTAAGAGATTATGAGGTATCATAAGGGTGACTCGGGGGCGAGTCTGCTTTGTTAAGGGAGGGGGGAGTGTGGTGAGAAAGGAGGGAATGAGGGGGAGTGAGGAAGGTAGAGGATTAGGAAGCGGGGGGGGCGGTGCCTCTAATGGGTGAGTGGCTACACCTGTGTGTGTGTGTGCGCGTGTGACGGTGGAGGTGAGATGGTTAAAAAGGGAGAGAGAGGGTGAGACGGGGGGCTGATTTTGGCGTGAGAGACAAAAGGACGAGGCGTGCGGCTGCATTCGGGTTGGGAGGTGTCGCTCGCGGCTGTTTAGGGCCGCCGGCGACGAAGACAGTAAGTTCAGGGGCAGTTGTTCCAGCGCCCAGGAAGGGGAGGTCCAATTGCCTCCTGTAGGTAGATAGTGGGTGAATAGGAGTGCAGCCTTATTGGCCCGGATTTGAGTAGCGTGACATTAGTTGAAGCTTGTAGTCCTGTGGAAGTGTAAAGACGACGCCAGTAACTCAGACCGCGAGGGAGGGTCTCGTTGGGGGAGAGTTAAGTACTTTTAATGGTCTAATGTGTCTGTGTGTGTATATATGTTTATTTTAAGTAGTATATGAAATTTAGATGGATTGAGAAGCAGGGACAGGATAGCATTACAGCCTAGCTAGTGGAGCCTGTGTGGGGGTGTTTATTGTGTGAAGTGAAGTGCAGTGGGTCGTGTGGTGCTTAACTGTGGGTTCTGGCTAAATTGTAGTGGATGAACTGTGAGTGCTGGGTCTTTAGTACTGGGTGGACTTCCTTGGCTAATTACTGTGGGATTTATTCTAGGTACTTGCTTTCTCCCTCCTGTGCATATTTAATTATAATAAAGTGTATTCATTATTCCATCTGTGTGAGTGGTTGTTCTGGTACCTATTCCGGACCATACCGGACTATCAAAGGTGGTGGCAGCATTACGCTATCTAGTCGATAGACAGTAGATATTACAGTACTATGTTCGTCTAGCTTAGCATCTTCCCCAACGAACACGACATGTATGGCGTTCCACAGGGTTCTGTATTAGGCCCACTTCTGTTTTCTGTGTATACGTGTTTCTGTTAGGTTCCAAGGCATGGAGTCAGTTATCACAGCTAAGCTGATAATACACAATTACATATTTAGTTCTAAACACTACCCGTCAAAAGTTTGGGCACACTCTTCTAAATTAATGTAGTTGTTGATCGTATAAACTCTACAGTGGTACACTGAGCAGCTTCACCTGCTGAGAGTCTGACCCAGTCCATATCCTGATACACCACATCTACTCCTGATGTACACAGTGTGGTACTCCTCCATATCTCCACCTCTAATATATATTTAGTGGTGTAAAAACTTTGATCTCTTTTTCTGCACAGTGTAAAAGCTCTAGTTCTCCTTTCAGGTTAGTGAATATTCATGATGGACCGACCAATAGAATGGAGGTGTAACCCATCTCTCAAAACAAAACAGGGTTGAACAGGAGCTACTTTCCTTCTTCCTCTGGAACGATGTACATGTTTTATATGTTAATCAAGTGTCTGAAAGAGGGAATAAGGAGCCGCCAATTCCTCCTTTGGCTTGTTGGTTTATTTCTCTGTAAGGATCAACTTTCAGCACTTCTTTACTTTTCCTTTGTAATTGTTCTTTCTCTAATCCTCCTTTCTTCCCCTCTACTTTTTTTTCCCCTTTTATAATATATTTAAAAAAAAAAAATTCCCATGTCTGGAGCTGCCCACTCAGTACCTTACCGGTCAACCTGAACAAAGGTGTGACAAAGCCGTGTTGCTCGCCACAGCCTTAAATGCTAGTACCACCAGGTGTCCTCTGTTGGCACTGATTACCCCTTAGAACTCTGGGATTTTGAGTCCCCTGGAGTACCAGTGCCTCGCTGTCATCGCCCTCTGCTGGCAACCAGCAGCACAGGCTGACCCCTGACAAGAACTTGGATTTCTGAAGTTTTATTTAAGAGTCACAATAATAATTAAACATCATTAAACATCCGACTTTCTGTTATACAGCTGTTCACATTATAAAGCATATCACATACTGTAAACTCGGTAACTCTAAAATCGGTATCGGGATATTAGCCTTGGTATTATTTTGTATCGGATCGAACTCAAAATCAGTGGGATCGGCCATCCCTATTCGGAATGGAGAATCTTTGGAACTCAGCATCTTAAGAACTGCTCAGCATACAGATTAGATTTCTTATAATTCCAACAAGATGACGCTGTAAGTAGTCAATGCTTGAAGATTGAGCATCCGAGGCTAAACCCATCCGGCTGCAGACCTTTTATTATCCACTGGCACATATAATAACCATGAAGAAGATCGAACCCATAAAGATTTTACATCCCCTGAGAAAACGTAGTGAACTTAGTATACTCCCAAGTCCAACGTATACTTATAGTCAACTACATTTGCTCAGGAGATGCCACCGGACATCACCTTGGCCTGAAGGTGAGCTTCTCTAAAGGTCATGTACCTGTGATATCCCAGGCCACTCTCTCTAGTAAACCACCATCGCAGCAGGAGGCCAGAAGAGCATGGAGAGAGAGAGACAGCTTGTCGTGGGGGCTGGTGGTTGATCCAGAGGGTAATGGTGATGGTAGTCAGGCTGCAGTTACACTTGCGTCCCAGGACACAGGGCTTCACTGATGGTGTAAATGGCCGTTCGCTGTTGAGTTAGCCAGGCTGAGATGCAATCAGGCGTGACCGCTGTGCACTCTTCTTCCAAGCCCCTCTCAATCTCCGAACCGTAACCTCATCTCACCCACAACAGAGCAACCCAGTCATCCTCACTGTAGTACATTACTGGGGGAATACTCCGGGTGGAGAAGGTATTCCGGTTTCTAATACTCCTGGGGTAAATAGCAGGACCCTGAAGGAGCCAGCCGACAGGAATAAAACTTGGTGGGTAGGTTTGACATTGTGAGACATGCGGATGATTCGGGTTTCACGCTCGACTGTAGATGTGGCAAGAAAGGACGCACCTTAATCTCTGTACCTGAATAAGGTCGTCCTGTTGGGCATGCTTTCCGTCCTGACTCGAGCTGCTGTGTCTCCTTTCTAAGTGAAGTACAGGTATATACACCTCAGAGAAGAGCTCGAAAACAATTCCAGCAGTTGGAAGAGTTGGAGAGGGGTGACACTGTAGGGCTCCGGTAAGCGGGATGGTCATATCGCTGTACTGTGCGGCATACCGGTCGTGCCGAGACTTCTATAGCACAAGTATAACTGGAAAAACAAAATTCCAAATCAGAGTGAAGGAAAACAGCATGAAGGCGGAAGAACATTCAGGAACAGTGTGACTGTTCTAGAATGCTGGAACACACAAGAGCACTGCAGATAGGGTAGAGCATCTAGAACAGTGAAAGTGAAGGAGAATGTTCTGGAACAGTGCAAACTGGGGAAAACATTCTAGAAGTGTATGAATGGAGAAGAATGTTCTAGAGCAGTCTAAATTGGGGTGAACATTCTAGAACAGCGTGACTTGGGATGAAACTTCTAGAACACTGATGGTTATTCATGGAGAACAGTCTAGAAGAGTATGAATGAGGAGGAACATACAAGAGCACTGCAGAACGTCTAGAATAGTGAAAGTGGAGGAGAACGTCCTAGAACAGTGGAAGTGGTAGAAAACGTTCCAGAACATTCTAGAAGTGTATAAATGGAGAAGAATGTTCTAGAACAGTGTGAATTGGGATGAAACTTCTAGAACACTGATGATTATTCACGGAGAACATTCTAGAAGAGTATGAATGAGGAGGAACACACAAGAACACTGTAGATAGGGTAGAACATCTAGAACAGTGAAAGTGGAGTAGAACGTTCTAGAACAGTGGAAGTGGAAGAAAGAACATTCCAGAACATTCTAAAAGGGTGTGAATGGAGAAGAATGTTCTAGAGCAGTGTGAATTGGGGTGAACATTCTAGAACAGTGTGACTTGGGGTGAAACTTCTAGAACACTGATGATTATTTATAGAGTGTTCTAGAAGAGTATGAATGAGGAAGAACATACAAGAGCACTGTAGATAGGGCAGAACAACTAGAACAGTGAAAGTGGAGGAGAACGTTCTAGAACAGTGGAAGTGGAGGAGAACATTCTAGAACAGTGGAAGTGGAAGAAAGAACATTCCAGAACATTCTAAAAGGGTGTGAATGGAGAAGAATGTTCTAGAGCAGTGTGAATTGGGGTGAACATTCTAGAACAGTGTGACTTGGGGTGAAACTTCTAGAACACTGATGATTATTTATAGAGTGTTCTAGAAGAGTATGAATGAGGAAGAACATACAAGAGCACTGTAGATAGGGCAGAACAACTAGAACAGTGAAAGTGGAGGAGAACGTTCTAGAACAGTGGAAGTGGAAGAAAACATTCCAGAACATTCTAAAAGGGTGTGAATGGAGATAAATGTTCTAGAGCAGTCTAAATTGGGGTGAACGTTCTAGAACAGTGTGACTTGGGGTGAAACTTCTAGAACACTGATGATTATTCATGGAGAACATTCTAGAAGAGTATGAATGAGGAGGAACATACAAGAGCACTGCAGATAGGGTAGAACATCTAGAACAGTGAAAGTGTAGGAGAACATTCTAGAACAGTGGAAGTGGAGGAGAACATTCTAGAACAGTGGAAGTGGAAGTGGAGAATGTTCCAGAACAGTGCAGATTGGGGTAAACATTCTAGAAGTGTGTGAATGGAGAAGAATGTTCTAGAACAGAGGGAATGGAGAACATTCAGAGGAGGAACATATACTTGAACACTGTAGATGGGGTAGAGCGTTCTAGAACAATGAAAATGGAGGAGAACGCTCTAGAACAGAGTGACGGAGGTAGAGAGAACATTCTAGAACACTGGAAGCCGAGAAGAACTTCCTAGGGACGTGTGAATGAACATCACTGAGTCTCCCAGCAGTCACAGGCACGGCGCACTGATCAATGACTGGGTTCTGCTGGAGCTTGTTGGGTCGGTATGCTCGGGCATTGATCGGCCGCTGCACCCTTCAGCTTTTGCACACTTCACTTCAAATCAGATATTATATTTGTGCTCTGGGTTTTGCCGGACTCCCACGGTAACCCGGCAGATAATCTCTCAAGAACAGCAGTGATCGATAGGTTACAGATCAATAGGAATAGATCAGGCTCTGCAGGGTACACGGACAGCTGCAGCTTTGAGTCTTCAAACAAAGAGGCCTGTAGGATAACGTCTGGAACCTGCACACGAGCGTCCTGAGCCTCGGAGGGTGGAGTAAGTGGTGGCAGTAAGAGCATAGGAGGCCTGTTACACTTTCCCGGGCTTCCTCTTTCCCTTAGTGTGGAGCTGTTTGTGAATGTAAACATTCTGCAGTGTTCCAAAGGCCAGGGTACACATTAGCTCTCCGCACAGGAACCACCATTCCCAGCTGCCTGAGGCGCCTCTTTGGAATTCCCACCCTTTTCACTGTTACTTGATGACATCATCTCGGAACACCGGCAAACTCAGCACGCCCTCACCCTCACGCACAGAGAGCTAACCCAGTACAAACTGACCACTCGGAAATGGAGCTCGCTCTGGTCTAGCATGCCAAGGTGACTTGTTCTACCGGACTTTCAGGATCGGCCTCTGGCTCAAACTGATCTGGCAGAACTGAAGCCCGCGTCAGAGGTGTGGGGGGTTGGTGGAACTCGTAGCAGGAGGGTGCCCCTGGGAGTTGACGAATTAGAACTGGATGAGTGAGCTGAGCAGTCAGAGCACACCGGGCTCATTGGGAGGCGGGGCTTAAAGACACAGGAGCTCTAACAGAGTGACCAATGGTGGGACGATGATATAGGATCACTGTAGTGGGACTCTATATAGGAGTTATTACAGTACCAGTGATAACTGGACCTCTGAGGGTTAAGGGAGATGCGTTTTGACAAATGTGATGTTGGGCTTTTCCGTACATCCTGTCCCAGGAAGTCGATGCTGCACTGCAGCAACAGCAGGCTTTACGGCTATCTCTAAATAAACTCCGTAGAAGATCAGACGGGAACTCTTTGTGTTATAACAAACGCTGCTCGAGGGATAGCTGCCGTTAGCTGGAGAGGAGTCTCTGAAGGAGCAGCGAAAAGAACAAACAGAGAAAAAGAATGTGACTGAACGTCAAAGCAATTCTCACATCCATCCCTGCCAGTCCGTGCGCTGGGTTCCCGCTAATGAGACAGGAGTGTGCCGTATGGAAGTCAGTAAATCAAAACGGCCTATAAAGTATGAGTTATTAATCACACAGGCAAAGCATACACCGATCAGCCGTAACACCAAAACCACCTCCGTCTATCTACACTCACTGTCCACTCCATCAGCTCCACTGACCCTACAGGACACTCTGTAGGTGTACAGGTCCAGACTGTAGTCCATCTGTTTCTCTGTGTACTGTATTACCCTGTTCTTCAATGGGCAGGACCCCCACAGGACCACCACAGAGCAGGTATGATGTGGGTGGTGGATCATTCTCAGCACTGCAGTGACACTGACGTGGTGGTGGTGTGTTAGTGTGTGTGGTGCTGGTGTGAGTGGATCAGACACAGCAGTGCTGCTGGACACCTCAGTGTCCCTGCTGGACTGAGAATCGTCCACCAACCAAAACGACAACGTCCTTTGGGGCAGTGTCTTGTGGGCAGTGTCCTGTGGCAGCGTCCTGTGGCAGCGTCCTGTGGCAGCGTCCTGTGGCAGCGTCCTGTGGGCAGCACCTTGTGGGGCAGTGTCCTGTGGTCAGTGTCCTGTGGCAGCGTCCTGTGGTCAGTGTCCTGTGGCAGCGTCCTGTGGCAGCGTCCTGTGGGCAGTGTCCTGTGGCAGCGTCCTGTGGGGCAGTGTCCTGAGGGCAGCGTCCTGTGCCCACTGATGAAGGACTAGAGGATGACCAACACTGCACTGTGCAGCAGCAGATGAGCTATCGTCTCTGACTGTCCATCTACAAGGTGGAGCAGCAAGGTAGGAGTGTCTAATAGAGTGGACAGTGAGTGGACACAGTGTCTAAACACTCCAGCAGCATTGCTGTGTCTGATCCACTCACATCAGCCCAACACACCCCAACATCATCGTGCAGCGCCATCTGCAGGAGCCTGAGGTTACTACCACCTTAAACACTCAATGCTTCACCATGTCACGTGTTTATATCGCTGGCAGGTGACTTTGTGTAGGTCATACAGTCATCCTCTCATACTCTTATTAACGTAGACAGCGGTTCCGCGTAAATCGGGGGCTTTGTATATACAGTATATGCTTGAGAGCAAAGCCCAGACCTGGCGCCCTCACACTCAGCGTGTGCAGGTAAGTGGTGCGTGTGGTAGTGAGGGGAGTGTAAAGGGTCTAGAAACGAACTCACAGGCTCATTACTGAGCACAGAGGGGAACCCACTGCTCCCACAGAGAAGGTAAAGGTGCTAGAGGAGCACTCATCAACATGGCATCTAAACGCAGCTTAACATGGTTAACACCTTGGCTTAGAGCCAATCATAGACCTCACTGACATGCGGCTGGTACTGACCGTCACTGAGCAAACATGACCTGACAGGGAATGATACAGTAACTAGGCATGAGACGGTCAGCTATGATATTAAGCCAGTGTACACATGGCTGGCACGAGAATCATCCAACTACAGTATATTCATTCATTCATTCATTCATCTTCTAAGCCGCTCATCCTTCTGGGTCATGGGGCTGCTGGAGCCTATCCCCGGACTCATTGGGCAGAAGGCAGGAAACACCCTGGACAGGCCACAAGTCCATCAAAGGGCAAGCACACCTAGGGGGCACTATTGAGCATCTCCAGTTCACCAGACTGCTTGTCTTTGGACTGTGGGAGGAAACCGGAGCACCCGGAGAGAACATGGACCCGGAAAGGACCCCGGATACCCTAGCCGGGAATCAGACCCAGACCCTTCTTTTTTTTAAGGCGACAGCATTTAATATAAGCAGCATGCTCGGAAACACTGGGGGCGTGTCCACTGAAGGTGCTGAAACCACGCCCAAAATGCAGCCTACCACAAGTACCACCATGACTGTTCGACGGACGCTCCGTCAAGCAGCTTCACTGGAACCCATACAGTCACTGGACTGTTAAAGTGGAACCATAGTCCTCGTTTCTAATGCTCCAAATTTATTTTGAGCATCAGAGCCCCTGATGAGCCTGGTGTGCTCTGATTGGTCAGCTCACCTACTCTCTCATGACTGGTCAACTGCCAGAGCGGCATCCCACTAGACTGGAGCAGGATGTGGTCAGATTTCACTGGTTTAGCTATGTGTGTGTTGCGAGAGGGTGGGCCGAGTTTGCCGATAGGCGGGCAGTAAGCACTGTGTTACGTGATGACATCACCTTGTTACCGAGAAAGGGGCTGGGATTCCAACCACATGTTCCAGGCACATGGGAAAACTGGTTTACCGATATAACTGGTATACTAGAATTCCATGGGGCAATCGAATACAACCGGGGATGCACCTGACGGGGTTCATGGACAGAGATGAACTCCAGGTGACATCTAGTGTGAATTTAGACTCAGGGAAGCGCGCGAGAACGTCCTACCTGACCTTACAGGGAAAGTCTTCACCCATTGAGTGACAACAGACATGACCTGGTGCTGACGTTCATGCTGCATGACGACCATTCAGGCGCATGCGGCCCTCTGTGGCCTAGTGTATCCACACTACAGGATATCGAGTTCTCTCCTCTGCTGAGATGATGAGATGGTTCACCTGGGAGGGAAAAAAGTGAGAACCTCGGGGATAACCGCTTTTCCACACCAATTATGCCGGGTTACGGGTCTGGCCAGAACCGCGGAGGCGCTGTACTACATGCTCGTGTGTTTGTTTAGGAACCTGCTGTCACTGTGGCCCATGTGTCAATCTGCATCGCTTCAATTTCCCCAGTGCAGGTGTCACCTTTAAAAGCTCCTGGAGAATAAAAAAGTTATTCCGCCCGAGGATTCGTCTTGGGAGCGCGGGATGTGCACTTAATAAAACAGGGGGCGCTAACGGAGGGAGGCGGGGGGGAGCGAGAGAAGAGTCAGCAAACATAATAATTACCCAGCACACGCCGTGTGACAGCCCCACAAGACTTTCTCCTGTTTACTCACCAGCTCCGGAGCTTCCCAGCTCCCATTCCTACAGCAGCTCAATCACTTTCCCCACCTCTCTCTCTTCCTTCCTCATCTCATCTCCTGCTGTCACTCCATCTCTGCCAGGCTCGGAGACACGGAACAGGTGGATACTTGAATCTGTACAGCACTTTAAGTCTTCAACTCGCCTCAACTCACAGTTTCCATGGTTACGGGCTGGGAGGAATTGAAGACTGAAAATGACATACAGGGGAATCGGTGTCTTCTCCGATGAGCTCGTCCGAACGTCTTCATTACCGCTTTGCTGCGCGCATGATGATGCGGAAACATTCGCCGGAGTGCATGTGCCAAGTTAGAGGGACAAATAAGACTTCCTGCCTGTACGGTCTACACCGTTCCACAGTCACAAGCATTCAGGCACAATAAGAATTCTTCAGGAGTAAACAAAAACAAACACAGAATAAACAAACACCTCAAAGCAGTAAACACAATCAGAACTTTAGTTAGAGGAAAGAGGGAAGAGAAGGCCTGTCACAATTATAATACAGAATAATCAGTTATTATTATAGAATGTGAATTAAGTGTGAACAGAATGTGAATTGAGTGTGAACAGAATGTGAGTTGCGTGTGAACAGAATGTGAATTGCGTGTGAACGGAATATGAATTAAGTGTAAACAGAATATGAATTGCGTGTGAACAGAATGTGAATTGAGTGTGAACAGAATATGAATTCAGTGTAAACAGAATATGAATTGCGTGTGAACAGAATGTGAATTGAGTGTGAACAGAATGTGAATTGAGTGTGAACAGAATGTGAACAGAATGTGAATTGAGTGTGAACAGAATGTGAATTGAGTGTGAACAGAATGTGAATTGAGTGTGAACAGAATGTGAATTGAGTGTGAACAGAATGTGAATTGAGTGTGAACAGAATACGAACTGCGTGTGAACAGAATGTGAATTGAGTGTGAACAGAATATGAATTGAGTGTGAACAGAATGTGAATTGCGTGTGAACAGAATACGAATTAAGTGTGAACAGAATGTGAATTGAGTGTGAACAGAATGTGAATTGAGTGTAAACAGAATGTGAACTGAGTGTAAACAGAATGTGAATTGCGTGTGAACAGAATGTGAATTGAGTGTAAACAGAATGTGAACTGAGTGTGAACAGAATGTGAATTGCGTGTGAACAGAATGTGAATTGCGTGTGAACAGATTGTGAATTGAGTGTGAACAGAATATGAATTGAGTGTGAACAGAATGTGAATTGTGTGTGAACAGAATGTGAACTGAGTGTAAACAGAATGTGAATTGCGTGTGAACAGAATGTGAATTGCGTGTGAACAGATTGTGAATTGAGTGTAAACAGAATGTGAATTGAGTGTGAACAGAATGTGAATTGAGTGTGAACAGAATGTGAATTGCGTGTGAACAGAATACGAATTAAGTGTGAACAGAATGTGAATTGAGTGTGAACAGAATGTGAATTGAGTGTAAACAGAATGTGAACAGAATGTGAACTGAGTGTAAACAGAATGTGAATTGCGTGTGAACAGAATGTGAACAGAATGTGAACTGAGTGTAAACAGAATGTGAATTGCGTGTGAACAGAATGTGAATTGAGTGTAAACAGAATGTGAACTGAGTGTGAACAGAATGTGAACTGAGTGTAAACAGAATGTGAATTGCGTGTGAACAGAATGTGAACTGAGTGTGAACAGAATGTGAATTGAGTGTGAACAGAATGTGAATTGAGTGTAAACAGAATGTGAACAGAATGTGAACTGAGTGTAAACAGAATGTGAATTGCGTGTGAACAGAATGTGAATTGCGTGTGAACAGAATATGAATTGAGTGTGAACAGAATACGAACTGCGTGTGAACAGAATGTGAATTGAGTGTGAACAGAATATGAATTGAGTATGAACAGAATACAAATTGAGTGTGAACAGAATGTGAATTGTGTGTGAACAGAATACGAATTAAGTGTGAACAGAATGTGAATTGAGTGTGAACAGAATGTGAATTGAGTGTAAACAGAATGTGAACAGAATGTGAACTGAGTGTAAACAGAATGTGAATTGCGTGTGAACAGAATGTGAATTGAGTGTAAACAGAATGTGAACTGAGTGTGAACAGAATGTGAACTGAGTGTAAACAGAATGTGAATTGCGTGTGAACAGAATGTGAACTGAGTGTGAACAGAATGTGAACTGAGTGTAAACAGAATGTGAACTGAGTGTGAACAGAATGTGAACTGAGTGTAAACAGAATGTGAATTGCGTGTGAACAGAATGTGAATTGCGTGTGAACAGATTGTGAATTGAGTGTGAACAGAATGTGAATTGCGTGTGAACAGAATGTGAATTGCGTGTGAACAGAATGTGAATTGTGTGTGAACAGATTGTGAATTGAGTGTGAACAGAATGTGAATTGAGTGTGAACAGAATGTGAATTGAGTGTGAACAGCCATATAAACAACTGATTTAACAAATTCACTCTGTGTGAGTGTGCAAACACCCACTTCAGGTTTTTTCTTTCTTTGGTTTCTGTTTCCTTCATGCTAACAGATGAATAAGCTCATTCACAGAGAATCCGCTAATTTCATCAGCTTTTAAAATACAGTAAACACAAGGGCAGTTTTACTGTTATTTCAATGGAAATTAATTTTCACCCAGAAATGATCGTGACAGGCCTAGTCCGCACTGAGCCTAAGAGCTCACACAACAGTAAAGCTAGTACAGGTAAAGACAGCCACCTCACTGCAGGCCAACTATCAATATCAAGCAGTCATTCCCTAGTCATCCTAAGATGTTTTTATATTGAGTAACTAGTATATATATATTTTTGATAATTAATATAATATACTGTACAACAGGTGAAGACCACCCTCTCAGACTAACCTCAAGTTAAACTGGCCATAAAGAAGATCGAGGTTGTGGACCAAAGATCTGGAGGCCAGGTCGTGGTTTGTTAGCTGCCCCACACTACAGGATACAGAGTCGTCCCCCACACACTACAGGATACAGAGTCGTCCCCCACACACTACAGGATACAGAGTCGTCCCCCACACACTACAGGATACAGAGTCGTCCACCCTATACTACTGGACACTGAGTCGTCCTCCACACACTACAGGATACAGAGTCGTCCACCCTATACTACTGGACACTGAGTCGTCCTCCACACACTACAGGATACAGAGTTGTCCACCCTATACTACTGGACACTGAGTCGTCCTCCACACACTACAGGATACAGAGTTGTCCACCCTATACTACTGGACACTGAGTCGTCCTCCACACACTACAGGACACCACGTCGTCCACCCTATACTACTGGACACTGAGTCGCCCCCCACACACTACAGGACACCACGTCGTCCCCCACACACCACAGGATACAGAGTCGTCCCCCCTATACTACCGGACACTGAGTCCTCCACCACACACTACAGGACACCACGTCGTCCACCCTATACTACTGGACACTGAGTCGCCCCCCACACACTACAGGACACCACGTCGTCCCCCACACACCACAGGATACAGAGTCGTCCACCCTATACTACTGGACACTGAGTCGCCCCCCACATACTACAGGACACCACGTCGTCCCACCTATACTACTGGACACTCAGTCATCCCCCACACACTACAGGATACAGAGTCGTCCACCTTATACTACTGGACACTGAGTCGTCCCCCACACACTACAGGACACCACGTCGTCCACCACACACTACAGGATACAGAGTTGTCCACCCTATACTACCAGATACTGTATCTACACGGCTCAGCGCTGTGAAGATGCCCACTAGAACACTGAAACTGGACCTCCGGCGTACGGACTATCGTTTCTACACAGCACTGAACGGTTTTACGTTACGATCATTTTCTCAGGGCTCTGTATAATTATGCTTTCTAATTCTCTCGGACGCTCAGCCTGGTTCTTGATGGCTGTTTTGACTTGAAAGTAAATAAATGAGGGGTGGTCTCCGACTCCTGTCAGGAAGCCTGCAGCTGAAGAGGTGAAATATATAACCAGGGAATAATTAAAAACACTTTCTAAGTGCTGTTCTCCAGCTGTCCTGGAGATTTTGATGAATTACAATTACTGGCGGATGAACTGCCCCTTCATCAAGAACGTTTGTGTTCGTAAAAGAACAGAGAGAATCCATATCGGCTCATGGGGCCCAATACAATAGCCGTGTTTGCAGAATCGGGCTTTCTAAAAGCTGTAATTTTGAGAATCAATCGGAAGATATGGGGGGTTAGCCAGAATAACAGAAACACCAGGCAGCGTATGGATCTACTACTCAGTAGAGCTCTTAGGCACTCTTTTGTCTTCGGTCCTTCTTGGAATGTTGTTGCACTCATTTCCGAACGTTCCTGGTGGGAATTTCATCGTCTGTCTAGAACAGACTCGTTATCATTACTGAAGGGTGTTAGTGCAGGTAGGGTGGGCTCTTTAGGCTGAATCTGTGTGGATCCCACCACCAGTCAACGACCGCTTTGCCTCCATTCATTGTGGACACTGGGCTATTGCTTTCGAGGGTCTTGATTGTGACCCTCAGTTCCTTAAGCTGGTGGTCCCATTACTTGTCTACCATCCACACTACACTGAGATATCAAATCGTTGATTATGAAGTGGTGGTGCCTCAGCGCGATGGCTTGGGGCTTGTTATCTTGTGAGTGAGGTTGAGCTTTGGCCAGAGTGCTCATGGCAAGGAGACGGGAATTATCAGAGTCTGAGCAAGGCATGGTAGTGGAATGCCTCGAATGGGCTCATGTCCGCCAAACATGCAACCCGCACCATTCGTCAGAACTCTACAGATTGCTTGATGGCAAGATGGCTTGGCTCAGATGGCATAGTGCTGGAACATCCCATCATGGTGAGGGTACATGAAATCCATGAAGGTCACCAAGCAGTGACATTTAGCGGGCACCGGTCAATGGCGTGTTTAGGTGGACCAACCCATGCCATGAGAACACATCCACCACCAGACTGCCTTGTTGACACCTGGGGTCCATGGCTTCAAGGGGTCTGTGCCATACATGAGCCCTACCATCAGAGTGAAACCACTGGTAACCACGTCACATGGTGCCGGTCCTCTAGAGTCCAGTTAGCAACCTTATGAGCCCAGGTGAGGCGCTGTGTCCGATGTGATGGTGTTAACAGAGGCACTCTGGAGGATCTTCTTCTCCCATATCCCAATGCTAGCACGCTAGCCAGTGTTCAACCTCACTCACAAGATAACACCCCACACCTTGTACAGGTGTGGGCGCCCCAAGCCGTCCCCTGAGGTAACACCTGGCTGATCAGATGCATTCTGTTAGGTAAGGTTAGAACCTAGCTCTGCAGGAACTTAGATCTCCAGGTGGAGGGCCGCTGGGAAACTGGGGACACCCGAATGATCACATCTCTGGTGACGGCACTCACCTGCTTGTTCATGAAGATGTAGATGACCGGGTTGATGACGGTGCTGGTCTTGGCGAGCAGTGAGGGCACGATGCTGGCCTCTGGAGTGACCAGGCCGGGCTGCCCGAAAGTGGCCACCAGGGCCATGATCCCGTAGGGCAACCAGCACAGCAGGTAACACACCACCATGGTGACCACCAGGAAGAGCACTCGCTGCTCCCGCTTTCGAGTCACCACCGTGTTGATCCTGCTCACCTTCAGCAGAGGAGCAGACAGAAGAAACACAATCAGGAAAGCAGCCGGAACGTGCCGACGGGTTCTAACGGCGGAACGCGGGTTATGTGGAGCATGAACCGCCCAGCTGCTAAATCTCTCCTGCACCTGTTTGCAGTTCAAAGGCAGTGGAGCCTTTTATACGGTACCGGACAACCGAGGCGACAGCCTCAAAGGCAGAGTTCCCCGTGAATCATTTTGTATTCCGTCCCCAGTCAGTGCCGGATAGCAACGGCTGCATCCACAAATCAATTTTTCTCAACCAGACGTTAATCCAGCGTTCAAACAAACAAACAAACAAACAAACAAACAAACAAACAAATAAAACAGGCTTTCAGATAAACTGCACACGGTAAACAACATTCCCCTCTTCCGAACAAATTCAGCCTCCAGGCTGGACTTCTGGCTTCTAGTTCACGGTTCTACTGACAGCTCTGAACTGCTACTGATGACCAAAAGGCTCTGTACAGGCTTCAGTCAGCTTTACAGACGGTGGTTTAGGAGCCCTGGAGCTGACCGGCGTTTTCCCAACTCTGCATTCTGGCTCAGGAAGGGCGGAGGAACTAACTGAGCACAGTGGCAGTGGTTCACTCCGCTGGCTTTGAGTTGGAAAGGAATACGCAACGGTAACGGTACAAAGTCCCACCTTCAATATGAGGGTCACGTCACGCCCCCTGCCGTTCATGATCATGTGTAGCGGGCTCAGATGTAGAGATGATGTGATGGTGTGCATCTGCCGGTACGACAAAAGCATCGGCAGACGGCTGCACCACGCAGGACTACCTCCACGCAGACCGTTACCACGACCATCCTTAACACCACGTCACCGTCACCAAAGACTGCAGTGGTGTCGTACCAGACTGTCATGGAGTGACTCAGAATGGCAGCGGGTCATCTTCAGTGACGAGTCCCGCTTTAGTCTTGGTGGAGACACCCAACGAATCCGTGTGTGGAGGCACCGTGGTCAGCACCAAGATGGACGGTCTGTTGTCACACGTCCAGAAGACCTGGTGTCCCTCCACCTCCACCCCTACCGCACCATCTGCAGGAACTGTGTGAGGATGTTCAAGCTGCATGGGATGGATTATCACAGGACTCCATCAGGAACCTCTACAGCTCCATACCGAGACGTCTGGCGTGTCTCTCAGACTCCATACTGAGAGACAGACTTCTGTATGTGTAGCTCAATAAATATTGATCATATCAGTCTAAACTTATCATCAGTTATTGATCCTGGTCCCCTTTATCTTCCTTCCCAACACACCTGCACTCCCACACCTCCTTCAGGTGCAGCTGTTCTGCAGATGATGAGTGTACGTTACCTTTAAGCACCGCGGTGTGTATATTTCCAGTTATGTAGCTCAGGGTCAAACGAGATGGCAGCTTTGTTTGGGAAATGAGAAGCTATTACTGGAGTATAATAGTAGCCCCAACGCAGAGAGGCAGTGGGGTGAGACTGAGGAGAGGCCCAGGGGCTGCATCTGTTTCTGTACTGCTAACAGAGCTGTGGTAGGAGATTCAGGGGCATTAAAGCCAGCACATCCAGACACATAAAGAGTTAGCTCCGCTCATTAACAGCAGTGGACGCTCCACACTTTAGAAGTTCAAAAAAAGTCTAGTCCGTACTTCTAACCGAACCGTCTCAGCGAGGTGAAAATGACTCATGTGAAGTTACTTCCTGCTTCTGTCATCACCTCCGGAGGTTGATTGACAGCACTAGTATATATTAAATGTCTAAGTTTATTATAAGTTATAATAAGATTTCCCTTTAGTTTCTCAGGGACAGAAATAATCTACTGGATTTCATCTTCGCCAATCTGGACTCAATCAGCTGCAACAGGTTTGGGAATTTAGCCTCTCTAGTTTATTACTGGACCTGTAGGACCTACGTTGCTAGCAGACACTGGCAGTCAATAGTCACCCAAAGCTTTCGTCTTCTCAGTCACTATATCCAGGTCTTCGTTAAGGTCAATCAGGCTTGCAGGTGTGGTAAAAAGCATAAGCATGTCATACAAACCCATGGGGTGGTGAGAGAGGAGTGTTTAGACACTGTGTCCCCTCACTGTCCACTCTATTAGACACTCCTACCTTGCTGCTCCACCTTGTAGATGGACAGTCAGAGACGATAGCTCATCTGCTGCTGCACAGTGCAGTGTTGGTCATCCTCTAGTCCTTCAACAGTGGGCACAGGACGCTGCCCCACAGGAAGCTGCCCTCAGGACGCTGCCCCACAGGACGCTGCCCCACAGGAAGCTGCCCCACAGGACGCTGCCCCACAGGACGCTGCCCCACAGGACGCTGCCCCACAGGACGCTGCCCACAGGAAGCTGCCCCACAGGACGCTGCCCACAGGACGCTGCCCCACAGGAAGCTGCCCCACAGGACGCTGTTGGCTGGATACTTCTGGGTGGTGGACGATTCTCAGTCCAGCAGTGACACTGAGGTGTCCAGCAGCACTGCTGTGTCTGATCCACTCACACCAGCACCACCCACACTAACACACCACCACCACCACGTCAGTGTCACTGCAGTGCTGAGAATGATCCACCACCCACATACTACCTGCTCTGTGGTGGTCCTGTGGGGGTCCTGACCATTGAAGAACAGGGTAATACAGTACACAGAGAAACAGATGGACTACAGTCTGGACCTGTATGACTGATGCAGCTGGTGACTTTAAACTGATTCTGATCATTGCCTCCAGATCCGATCAATACTTTGTCCGAGACCACAAACATCACTTAACACGCCTGCAGATGCTCATTCCGACTCTGCAGCGCCGCAGCTCCGCAGCTCCGCAGCTCAAAGCTGTTATTATTTGGCAGTTTGAGACTTTCCCAGCGCTGATTGACGGGCGCACCGTTAATTGGCACCCTGTTGATCTGAGCCGCGCTGGGCTAAAAATGAAGCACCCCGAGGCGCAGAAGGACACAAAGCGGGGGCGCAGACAGTGAATCATACAGCCATAGAGAGGCATGAACCAGCCCCGGGATGCGCGGCCCTTCCAGGGAACATCGCCAGATGCTGCTGGAGGTGACACAGCTGCGGCTGCACTTCCAATTAAGGGTGAGGGCTCATGGGGAGGCAGGTTAAAACTGCGGTTCGAGCCGGGCACAAGACGCGGATGCCTCGCTGCCACACTGCCACTCTGAAATAGCTGACTTTTGAGTGGCAGGGGGAATCTTTAGGGTGACAATACAAGCTGGGAGTGGAATTGGGATGAGAGGATGAGAGTTTGACACCTCGCTGTATGGAGTGGAACGCTAGCTGAACTCTCACACACAGTACACCTTTACCTGGAGCATTATTTCATAATGCGATCTAGAGTTAGGGTTACAACCATCAACAGAACAGCAGCACAAACAGCTGCACCCAGAAGGAATCCACCGACAGGACACTTGGTGTGTAGACTGGACATCATGAGACATGCTAATGATTCAAGTTCCACACCCAGTAGCTCAGCCCACCTACAGGACGGGTCTGATTTCTGTACCTGACTGACCCAACAGCCACCATTACAGACCTCCAGTGAGCAGTGGTGTCCTCCATGAGTCTCCTGTTAGTGCAGCACCATCGGCAGACGGCTGCACCACGCAGGACTACATGCACACAGACCGTTACCACGACTGTCCTTAACACCACGTCACCGTCACCAAACACTGCAGTGGTGTCGTACCAGACTGTCATGGAGTGACTCAGAATGGCAGCGGGTCATCTTCAGTGACGAGTCCCGCTTTAGTCTTGGTGGAGACGCCCAACGAATCCGTGTGTGGAGGCACCGTGGTCAGCACCAAGATGAACGGTTTGTAGTCACACGTCCAGAAGACCTGGTGTCCCTCCACCTCCACCCCTACCGCACCATCTGCAGGAACTGTGTGAGGATGTTCAAGCTGCATGGGATGGATTATCACAGGACTCCATTAGGAATCTCTACAGCTCCATACCGAGACATCTGGCGTGTTGGGTTAGCAAACACGGCTGAGAATGATCCACCATACACATCGTACCTGCTCTGTGGTGGTCCTGTGGGGGTCCTGACCATTGTAGAACAGGGTAATACAGTACACAGAGAAACAGATGGACTACAGTCTGGACCTGTACACTAACAGAGTGTCCTGTATGGACAGTGGAGCTGGACAGTGGGTGTAGATACAGGGAGGTGGTTTTAATGTTATGGCTGATGGGTGTAAGTAAGAGTAAGTAAGTCGTATCCACAGCAACCAAACTGCATTCACAGAATTCTTAACCAGCACATCAGGCAAATACCTGGGATTGTTTATCAGAGTGCGGACAGGTTATGGCATTTCCAGGGAAATGTCTCGTCGTGCTGGCTCAGTGTTCCCAGACTGGGAGCTACGCAGCTCCACCCGCAGGGAAGCACCATCTGGGACAGTGAGGGACTTGCCCAAGGGCATAACCAGAAATGCCAAGCCAGTCCTAAGACTGTAATACGGACCTCTCCAGGTGCCGGCTTAGCTCTCTTACCACTCTCGCTTCTGGGTTCTGTAGCCAGTCACCCCTTCACTCCTTTATCCATCACCAACACTGTTCCTTCATCCCTTCACTCCTTTATCCATCACCAACACTGTTCCTTCATCCCTTCACTCCTTTATCCATCACCAACACTGTTCCTTCATCCCTTCACTCCTTTATCCATCACCAACACTGTTCCTTCATCCCTTCACTCCTTTATCCATCACCAACACTGTTCCTTCATCCCTTCATTCCTTTATCCATCACCAACACTGTTCCTTCATCCCTTCATTCCTTTATCCATCACCAACACTGTTCCTTCACCCCTTCACTCCTTTATCCATCACCAACACTGTTCCTTCATCCCTTCATTCCTTTATCCATCACCAACACTGTTCCTTCACCCCTTCACTCCTTTATCCATCACCAACACTGTTCCTTCATCCCTTCATTCCTTTATCCGTCACCAACACTGTTCCTTCATCCCTTCATTCCTTTATCCCTTCACCAACACTGTTCCTTCATCCCTTCATTCCTTTATTCCGTCACCAACACTGTTCCTTCATCCCTTTATTCCTTTATCCGTCACCAACACTGTTCCTTCATCCCTTCATTCCTTTATCCATCACCTTCATCCGTTCCTTCATCCCTTCATTCCTTTATCCATACACCAACATTGCTCCTTCATCCCTTCATTCCTTTATCCATCACCAACACTGTTCCTTCATCCCTTCATTCCTTTATCCATCACCAACACTGTTCCTTCATCCCTTCATTCCTTTATCCATCACCAACACTGTTCCTTCATCCCTTTATTCCTTTATCCATCACCAACACTGTTCCTTCATCCCTTCATTCCTTTATCCATCACCTTCATCCGTTCCTTCATCCCTTCATTCCTTTATCCATCACCAACACTGTTCCTTCATCCCTTCATTCCTTTATCCATCACCAACACTGTTCCTTCATCCCTTCATTCCTTTATCCATCACCTTCATCCGTTCCTTCATCCCTTCATTCCTTTATCCGTCACCAACACTGTTCCTTCATCCCTTTATTCCTTTATCCGTCACCAACACTGTTCCTTCATCCCTTCATTCCTTTATCCATCACCAACACTGTTCCTTCATCCCTTCATTCCTTTATCCATCACCAACACTGTTCCTTCATCCCTTTATTCCTTTATCCATCACCAACACTGTTCCTTCATCCCTTCATTCCTTTATCCATCACCTTCATCCGTTCCTTCATCCCTTCATTCCTTTATCCATACACCAACATTGTTCCTTCATCCCTTCATCCATCACCAACACTGTTCCTTCATCCCTTCATTCCTTTATCCATCACCAACACTGTTCCTTCATCCCTTCATTCCTTTATCCATCACCAACACTGTTCCTTCATCCCTTTATTCCTTTATCCATCACCAACACTGTTCCTTCATCCCTTCATTCCTTTATCCGTCACCAACACTGTTCCTTCATCCCTTTGTCCATCACCAACACTGTTCCTTCATCCCTTCATTCCTTTATCCGTCACCAACACTGTTCCTTCATCTCTTCATTCCTTTATCCATCACCAACACTGTTCCTTCATCCCTTCATTCCTTTATCCGTCACCAACACTGTTCCTTCATCCCTTTATCCATCACCAACACTGTTCCTTCATCCCTTCATTCCTTTAGCCATCACCAACACTGTTCCTTCATCCTTTCATTCCTTTATCCGTCACCAACACTGTTCCTTCATCCCTTTATCCATCACCAACACTGTTCCTTCATCCCTTCATTCCTTTATCCATCACCAACACTGTTCCTTCATCCCTTCATTCCTTTATCCATCACCAACACTGTTCCTTCATCCCTTCATTCCTTTATCCATCACCTTCATCCGTTCCTTCATCCCTTCATTCCTTTATCCGTCACCAACACTGTTCCTTCATCCCTTTATTCCTTTATCCGTCACCAACACTGTTCCTTCATACCTTCATTCCTTTATCCATCACCAACACTGTTCCTTCATCCCTTCATTCCTTTATCCATCACCAACACTGTTCCTTCATCCCTTTATTCCTTTATCCATCACCAACACTGTTTCTTCATCCCTTCATTCCTTTATCCATCACCTTCATCTGTTCCTTCATCCCTTCATTCCTTTATCCTACACCAACATTGTTCCCTTCATCCCTTCATTCCATCACCAACACTGGTTCCTTCATCCTTCATTCCCTTTATCCATCACCAACACTGTTTCCTTCATCCCCTTCATTCCCTTTATCCATCACCAACACTGTTTCCTTCATCCCTTTATTCCTTCATCCATCACCAACACTGTTCCTTCATCCCCTTCATTCCTTTATCCATCACCACACTGTTCCTTCATCCGTTCATTCCTTTACCCATCACCAACACTGGTTCCTTCCATCCCTTCATTCCCTTTATCCGTCGAGCACCAACACTGTTCCTTCATCCCTTTATCCATACACCAACACTGTTTCTTCATCCCTTCATTCCTTTACCCATCACCAACACTGTTCCTTCATCTCTTCATTCCTTTAATCATCACCAACACTGTTCCTTCATCCCTTCATTCCTTTATCCGTCACCAACACTGTTCCTTCATCCCTTCGTCCATCACCAACACTGTTCCTTCATCCCTTCATTCCTTTATCCATCACCAACACTGTTCCTTCATCCCTTCATTCCTTTATCCGTCACCAACACTGTTCCTTCATCCCTTTATCCATCACCAACACTGTTCCTTCATCCCTTCATTCCTTTATCCATCACCAACACTGTTCCTTCATCCCTTCATTCCTTCATCCATCACCAACACTGTTCCTTCATCCCTTCATTCCTTTATCCGTCACCAACACTGTTCCTTCATCCCTTTATCCATCATCAACACTGTTCCTTCATCCCTTCATTCCTTTATCCATCACCAACACTGTTCCTTCATCCCTTCATTCCTTCATCCATCACCAACACTGTTCCTTCATCCCTTCATTCCTTTATCCATCACCAACACTGTTCCTTCATCCCTTTATTCCTTTATCCATCACCAACACTGTTCCTTCATTCCTTCATTCCTTTATCCATCACCAACACTGTTCCTTCA
Organism: Prochilodus magdalenae; assembly: GCA_024036415.1. Taxonomy (NCBI): domain Eukaryota; kingdom Metazoa; phylum Chordata; class Actinopteri; order Characiformes; family Prochilodontidae; genus Prochilodus; species Prochilodus magdalenae. Next base: position 89,257 of record JAMWET010001049.1, on the reverse strand, counting down.
TCCCTTTATTCCTTTATCCATCACCAACACTGTTCCTTCATCCCTTTATTCCTTTATCCGTCACCAACACTGTTCCTTCATCCCTCATTCCATTCCAAAGGACACTATGGTATATATAGAGTAGATATTCTGCTCAGTGTTCTTTAGAGACCTGGGATTAAATTAACAAGTACTAAACTAACAAAAGCACCAGCAAAGCTACAGTTCCACCTGAGAGTCCATGACCTCTGAATGTGTGAAAGCTCCTGAATGTTCATCAGGCGAATCAGTCCCATTTGCAGCCCTGTCAACTTCGCTTGCTCTTCCCTTGAGTAGGTGCTCCGGTAAACAGATTCCCAATAAACACGCCCCCACCCCCCCTCAGGGGAACAGCCGACACGTACGTCCACAAGAGCGAAGACCTCATAATGAAGGTGAACCATCCGCGGAGCTCAGAGCACAAAGACCTGTAATCACTTTAATCAGCACTGACAGTCCCACCGCTGGACGGTGCACCTTTAAAGGCGACCTGATGACCTCTCGCTGAATTACGGGCCAAATTATTACACAGACATTTAAGGCTGCATCAGTCTGAATCTCAGCAGTGCGAGAGAAGCGGGTGGGTTACTTTAGCGCTGCCGTATGCAGCTGCCGTATGCGCTCGCTATCCACTTCATTAGATACACCTACCTTGTATTTCCACTCACTGGCCATTCGTGTGTCCACTATGTTCACTAGGGCTGAAATGATCAAACCCTATAAAGAGCATCTCAGGGCCGAAGCTGATTTCACAGACTAGTTGACCCTACGACTCAGTGATAACGCTTTAACCTTGACTGGTTGAAGGTCATGGGATTGTGACACTAACAACATGGATATCGCAGAGAAGACAACAGGTGAGGACCCTGGTGAGTTCAGAGCACCTCTAGTTTACCAAATGTGATCCAGGGCTTGTTAGGCAAGTAGGAAGAATTATGTTGGGCTGCGGTCGGGCCCAGAGAGAATTTTGTTGGGCCGCAGTCGGACCCAGAGATAACTTTGTTGGGCTGTATTCGGGCCCAGAGAGAATTATGTTGGGCTGCAGTCGGGCCCAGAGAGAATTTTGTTGGGCCGCAGTCGGGCCCAGAGAGAATTTTGTTGGGCCGCAGTCGGACCCAGAGATAACTTTGTTGGACTGTATTCGGGCCCAGAGAGAATAATGTTGGGCTGCAGTTGGGCCCAGAGAGAATTTGTTGGGCTGCAGCTGGGCCCAGAGAGAATTATGTTGGGCTGCAGTCGGGCCCAGAGAGAATTTTGTTGGGCCGCAGTCGGACCCAGAGATAACTTTGTTGGGCTGTATTCAGGCCCAGAGAGAATTTGTTGGGCTGCAGCTGGGCCCAGAGAGAATTTTGTTGGGCTGCAGTTGGGCCCAGAGAGAATTTTGTTGGGCTGCAGCTGGGCCCAGAGAGAATTTTGTTGGGCTGCAGTTGGGCCCAGAGAGAACATTGTTGGGCCGCAGTCAGGCGCAGAGAGAATTTTGTTGGGCCACATTTGGGTGCAGAGAGAATTTTGTTAAGTTGCAGTCGGGCCAGAAAGGATTTTGTTGGGCCATAGTCGGGCAGAGAGAATTTTGTTGGGTTGCAGTCAGGCCCAAAAAGAACTTTGTTGGGCTGTATTTGGGCCCAGAGAGAACTTTGTTGGGCTGCAGTGGAATTTTGTTGTATTTAATGAAAAAACAAACAGCAGGAGTGATGTGTATACAGCAGACAGAAGGTGAATGAAAAGCCCCAAAAATTGATTTGGGACAAAACCTGATCCGTCTTCTCCTGAACCAAACAGATTCCCAGCCGTGGGTCATTAAAGGTTCTCTGTGACATATGGGACAGAGCTGTTTCAAACGCATCTGCTTAAAACGCTCCCAGGAGCTCCTCTCACCAATCCTCTCCTCCTTCCCCTTTCTCCTTCCTCTCTCCTCCCGTCTCTTTAAAGAGGTTCAGCCGCCTCCACCGTCCAGGCCAGACGTTAATCAAGCTCCGAGAGCAAACATTATAGCAGCGCGAGTTAATCATGTCTCCGGCTGCATACGCCTCAGGATCTCTGTGCAGGCACGACGAAGCTGACCGTCCAGATGGATGGCGAAGCCCCCCGGCCCCCATGTCTCATTTACAGCCCATAATTAAAGCGCCTGTTCCACCGTTGCACTTTAATGCTGTGATTATTGACCGTTATTGGCTCCTCTGACACATTACACGAGTTAAATGTTGAAATGTCAAAGCGCAGACTCACAAACGACCTGAGAATGAGCTAACCATAACAGGGAAGTGGATATGACCATCTGTCACGGATGAATCAGCGGTTTTCCATGTACTCAGCAGTCTGCGTTTCCATCTAGCGCTTCAGCAAGCAAGGGGCTGAACGTTGGCTGATGCCGACACGCGGCCCGTCGATCCTTCCCTCTCTAGTTGAGATGTAAACAGAGTGACTCATAGTGGTTTGCTGAGAAAGGCTTCAGACGTTCCTTATAGCGGAGGTGTTTAAGGTGGACTGTGGAATTCCATGAGGGCTATTTTATAGCTTGACTCTTCACTCTTATTCTACAGTAAAGCTTTAAGATAAACATAAGGACAGCCTTCTATAAGGAGCCGCGTCCAAACCTTCGACTGGTAGCGTATGCTGTCAGTGCGGCGTTGCCCTCAGAGGTACACCGTTAGTTATGGTACCCGCTGCTCTGGAGGCACCCTGCCCTGCACACTGTAGTGCTTTCCTCGCTCCCAAAACACCTGATCTAACCTTATCCACCTATTAACCAGCCCTTGCAGGGTTGCAGCGGGGTATTAAAGCAGGGGGTGCAGTCCAGGGCATGGTGCCTCCGGAACCAGCGTTGGGAAACGCCGAGTTATGGGACATTGGCTGTTTACATGTTACTCTTATGGTGTAAATATGCCACTCTCGTTTTTCTCTTTCTCAGAAAGTGAATGTACCAGTACCGCTCAAGGTGGTGTACCTTTGAGGGTACATTGCCATTGTGTGTACTAGCCATTCAGTAGGTCTCCCAGTGGGTAGCACTGTTGCCTTACAGCAGGAAGGGCCTGGGATCGGTTCTTCGGTTGGGCAGCCTGGATACTTTCCACGCTCTCCTCATACTTGCGAAGGTTTCCCACAGTCCACTAATGAGTTAGAGATGCTAAACTGTCCCAAGGCGTGAGTGTGTATGTCTGCCCTGGGATGGACTGGCAGCCTGTCCAGGGTGCTTCCTGACAGGACTGCTGGGGTGGGCTTCAGGAGGAGAAGCAGCGCAGGCGATGAATGAGGGTGAGTCGACATCCAGTCGTAGGTTTCGTGTTTCATTATGACCACCAAGTTCTTCAAGTTCGTCACTGGTGGTAGCTGCCAGTGACTGGTGTGAGCCCACACGTGAGCCATCAGTCACTGAGCTTCTGGCTCAAGTCGTGAACAGCATCAGCGAGCCACTGTGTGGACACGAGGAAGAAGGCACACCAGACAGTGTTCATTACCGGGTCACGACGGGCACCCGCATCGACCTGGGCAGGCCTGTTTCCCCAAGTAGACCCAGATCGGTCGCTATGCAGCAGCACCTGGCTCTGCTCCATAATGGCCCTCAGGCCAACCTACTTATTGGCTTTAATGGTCCTGCTTAGTCAGCGGGCCTACTGATAAACAGAGATGGGATAAAATAGGCCCCTGAAATGCGGCTGATGGCTCTCCAAAGAGCAGAGTAAATTAATTGAAAGGCCCGTCTAGTGTCTGTGGCCAGAGCCAAAATAAAAATGGACATATGGAGCCATGAGGTCAGCTAAGACCTTAAATCAAGGTTATTAAAGACGGGGAATTCAAACACGGACCGTATCAAAGACTCGCAGGGTCTGACGAGAAGAGAGAACCATGGGCTTCCCTGCAGGGCAGAGTGCATCAGAATGAAAGCAGTCCTTGTATATGCTCTCCTCCGATAACCCTGAACCGTCCACTGGGATTCAATAGGAGGGGGCAGTAAACATGGGGTCCAACAAGGACCCCCCGGTAATATCACGGTAATCATTAATGGTGGTCACTACACGGGCAGTGGAGGGGTCACTGGGGTCACCAGGCAGCACAGAATCTTTGCACCTAGCCAAAAGCATACCACGCAGTGCGCCAGTATGTGGGTTGGGATGCAGCAGTGGGTAATCTCAGCCGATAGATTCAGGCACTACACTGTAAAACGCTCAGACGTAGTTACTACACTTTAAACGGAGCGTCCCCCAAAAAGGAGGTCTACTGTCTCTGCTCTCGCAACAAGCCGCCACTGAGCCGCCACCGAGTGCCCTTAAAGGTCCTACCAACATGGCAGCACAACTGTGATGTCAGCTAATTACCATGAATAGCACAGTCCTAATTAGAGAGTGGAGATCCATTTAAATCACAGGGTTTGATCTCTTACTGGATGAGGAAGGTGGGCTATCTTTGGCCCACGGGTCACACGTTGTTAAGACCGGTATGTGACCTTTACATAATGCGGAGGTCCTTTAAAAAGGTCATTCACACCTCGTCCACCCGAACGCTTCCCGAGACGTTGTTCCTCGAGCGCAAAACCTTCTTCCGTGGCATCGCTGCCCTTTGGATATTTGGGGTAAGGCTGATTTTACACTAGAGCCCTGTTCAGGTTGTGAGGAGAGGGAAAGCCGTTGGCGACCCTGGGAGCTGTCCGGAGTACCAATCACTGGTCTGGGAATTTGCTTCTGGTGTACTCTGGGGCAGTCCGCTGCAGGTGTGGAAGCCATCCGCTCCCAGTGCTAGGTTCATTTTGTAACATGACTGCTTTGACTCATCACGTCACGTCCCTTTCCAAGCTGGGCCGTTTGCCAAATGCCATACATCCCAAAAGTGCTGTTCCTCCATGCTGCTCCTACAAATACACTCATCATCAAATAAACAGCTGCACCCAGAAGGAGGTGTGGGAGTGCAGGTGTGTTGGGAAGGAGGATAAAGGTGACCAGGATCAATAACTGATGATAAATTTAGACTGATATGATCAATATTTATTGAGCTACACATACAGAAGTCTGTCTCTCAGTATGGCGCCGGGCCGCCGTGTTCACTAACCCAACACGCCAGACGTCTCGGTATGGAGCTGTAGAGGTTCCTAATGATGTCCTGTGATAATCCATCCCATGCAGCTTGAACATCCTCACACAGTTCCTGCAGATGGTGCGGTAGGGGTGGAGGTGGAGGGACACCAGGCCTTCTGGACGTGTGACGACAAACCGTTCGTCTCGGTGCTGACCACGGTGCCTCCACACACGGATTCGTTGGGCGTCTCCACCAAGACTAAAGCGGGACTCGTCACTGAAGATGACCCGCTGCCATTCTGAGTCACTCCATGACAGTCTGGTACGACACCACTGCAGTCTTTGGTGACGGTGACGTGGTGTTAAGGACAGTCGTGGTAACGGTCTGTGTGCATGTAGTCCTGCGTGGTGCAGCCGTTGGCCGAGGGGGACTCATGGAGGACACCACTGCTCACTGGAGGTCTGTAATGGTGGCAACCCAATGTTGGGTCAGTCAGGTACAGAGATAAGACCCGTCCTTGCTCGTGCCACATGCATGGTCATGGGTGACGTCTCGAGAGTTTCACTCCTGTCGGTTGACTCCTTCTGGGTGCAGCTATTTCTACAACCGTCCTTCTGATGATGGTGTTTTGATCAGCAGCACACTGATGAAGCTTCTTCCTATTCGGGACCAGTGTGCAGACATCCATAGAGACAGAATAAGAGACATGGTGGGGTCTGCCTGTGCTGTCTAACACTAAAATGAATCGAGGGGCAGCCAAGCAGATGCCAGACACTGCTTGAATCATCAGCGTGAGGCACAATTCAAGCTCTGAGCTCCACTCCCGATCTGGCTCGTATGAAGTCGGTCATTATGACTCTTTTCCGTAGCACCCGTCCAACCAGTGATCCATTACGGATGATTTACGGAGCTCCTAGTAAGTGCCAGCAGTGCCAGAACTGTGCGGCACAGGCAGGCGCTCTATAATGAGCTGTAGGAGAATAAAGACACGGAGGGTTTATTCACCAGTTCCTCGCTGTGTTAGAACCCAAGCAGGAAAACAAATCAGCCAGAACACGAACGTGTAGCTTCACAGAGGCCATAACGAACCGAGCGAGGGAATGACTCGGTGAAGTGATGAAGCTGCAAATGAGCACTGACCATGAAACCGTCCGTCGGCCCATCGTGTTAATGATGTGTGGGATCCGGGCTGGGCTGTGAGGTGGTCGCGTGGTGTGGGCTGTAAATTAAGGCAAGCTTTGGTCAGCCGTCAAGTCACACTTTGGGCCGATCCTAATTAAAAGCTCAATCAAACACAAGCTACCCAGACCACAGCACGCCCAAACACATCCCAGATGGTATGGGCTACTAGAAAAAGGCTATCGAGTCCCAGTGAAAGCCAGGTGATACAGGGAACCAGTTAAAGACGACAATTAGGACAGTTTCACACCATATACACTCATCATCAAAGAGTAGCTGCACCCAGAAGGAGGTGTGGGAGTGCAGGTGTGTTGGGAAGGAGGATAAAGGTGACCAGGATCAATAACTGATGATAAATTTAGACTGATATGATCAATATTTATTGAGCTACACATACAGAAGTCTGTCTCTCAGTATGGCGTTGGGCCGCCGTGTTTGCTAACCCAACACGCCAGACGTCTCGGTATGGAGCTGTAGAGGTTCCTAATGGAGTCCTGTGATAATCCATCCCATGCAGCTTGAACATCCTCACACAGTTCCTGCAGATGGTGCGGTAGGGGTGGAGGTGGAGTGACACCAGGCCTTCTGGACGTGTGACGACAAACCATTCATCTTGGTGCTGACCACGGTGCCTCCACACACGGGTTCGTTGGGCGTCTCCACCAAGACTAAAGCGGGACTCGTCACTGAAGATGACCCGCTGCCATTCTGAGTCACTCCATGACAGTCTGGTACGACACCACTGCAGTCTTTGGTGACGGTGACGTGGTGTTAAGGACAGTCGTGGTAACGGTCTGTGTGCAGGTAGTCCTGCGTGGTGCAGCCGTCTGCCACTGCTCGCTGAGTGTTTGTAATGGTGGCTGTTGGGTCAGTCAGGGACAGAGATAAGACCCGTCCATGCTTATGTCACATGTGCCGACCGTGAAACTCGAATGATCTGCATGTCTCGCGATGTAGAATCCTCGGTTGATTCCTTCTGGGTGTAGATATTGGTGGAGCTCTTCTTTTGATGCTGAGCGTGTTTTGCATTCGCTGTGCTGACAAACCCGAACAGTGAAACCCATGAGCCCACCGTAGATGTAGTTATACTCATTAGCGTAAAGCAGAGCTGACAAGAAAGAGTGTACATTTCCTTCTACGTATTTTTAATCCACGACCAGAATAAAACAGAGCGCCCACATAGTGTGAACATCTGCGTCCATTACATGTCACTTCAGTGAGGCTTGTGCGGGGACAGATGTTCGAGGTGTTATTTTTAATGACGCATTCTTGGAAATTTTAGACCTCCTGCCTGAAAACACCGCAGAGATTATAAACCTGAGCAGTGCAGTGGACTAACTAATGTTAATTTAAGATTCCAGATTAGATTTAATTACGGCGTCCACTAACACCTATGTACCTACCAGTGTGTAACACCTCCACCAGCACCAGTAAAAGCGGGGACTGGACTGGGCATGTCCTGAATGAGGTTCTGGATGTAGACACATCAGTGTTCGGACACTCTCACCCCAAAGAACTGGTCAGGTGGTCCAGATGTGGTGGATGCCTTCCCTGGCACAGTTCCGAGGAGAATTCCCTGTAGGCTGGGATTGTATCCACTGCTGGTAGACCCATATGACCGTACGCTTCCATACACCTGCAGATTCAGCTACTTCCTTCACACTATGGTCTTTGGCCACGCCCACATGCAGTCACTCCTTTTAGCCAATCATTAACATCTGCTCTGGAGCCATTTTCCACACATGGAACGAGACATTCCCTGCACTGTAGCACCTCTTCCCAAACTATGGATCCCGTCACTCACACCCCACAGGGATTTATAGCCCAATCATCCTCGTGCAGCGCCCTCTGCAGGAGCCTTAAGGTACTGCCACCTTACACACACGGGGGACTCTTTTTTGGCTGGTGAGCTTATTATAAGTTGTGGTATGGGTTATCTGAAAAACCATACTCTGACAACACTCTGCTCTCTCTCTCTCTCTCTCTCTCTCTCTCTCTCTCTCTCTCTCTCTGTGGAAATATTTGCTAACACCCACCTCCCCCCCTTGGCGTAATTTAGCCAGCTTGCGTATTGCATGTTAAGCCTTTTTGCAGCACTCTGAATCTGAACAATGGAGATAATTGGCCAGTTAACGTCGTGTGGTGAAGAGTGATGAAACACTATATGCTGGGCTTTAAATGGATAACACACAGCTAGTGCAGCGTATAGCCATTAGGCTACGGCAGCTGCCTCAGTGTCCATACACATTTACAGACAAACAACATGCTTTAATAAGGACAGAGTCCACAAAGGACGCAGAACAGGTAGAGCGGCTGTTTACAACAGAGCAAAGAGAAGACTGGTGGGGGGCCACTCCTTGGGGTTGTAGAGGCTCCTGAGAATATGTATATATTCTTACATACACACACACACACACTGTATATACACATACATACATATCAAATACACATATACATACTCACCACATGTATACCTTACTCTGATCTATTTCAGATCTCTCACCGCGTGTATACCCTTACTCTGATCTCTATCAGATCTCTCACCGCGTGTATACCCTTACTCTGATCTCTTTCAGATCTCTCGCTGCATGTATACCCTTATTCTAATCTCTTATAGATCTCTCATCTGTGTGTATACCCTTACTCTGATCACTTTCAGATCTCTCACCGCGTATATACCCTTACTCTGATCTCTTTCAGATCTCTCACCGCGTGTATACCCTTACTCTGATCTCTTTCAGATCTCTGGAGTTCGCGAAGCATGTATACCCTTGGAAAGGACTAATGAACTATTACTAGGGTTATAGGAAAGGATGGAGAAAAGAAAAATGGGGAAAGGAAAGAAGAATCAAGAAAACGATCTGTGAAGACAGGGGGTAAAAAATGAATTATGGAGGGATTCGTTGGGGGATACAAGCTACTCTGAAAAAATCACTTTTCCGAGGGGAGAGGCTCTCACCGCGTATATACCCTTACTCTGATCTCTTTCAGATCTGCCATCCCGCGAGTATATACCGTACTCATCTCTCTCAGCTCTCACCGCGAGTATATACCCTTACTCTGATCTCTTATTGGATCTCTCAAAAAAGTCGCATGTATACCCCTGTACTTGGGAGGATCTCTTTCAGACCCTCACCGCGTGTATACCCTAAACTCTGATCTCTTTCCAGATCTCTCACTGAGTGTGTATACCCTTACTCTGATCTCTTTCAGATCTCTCACCGCATGTATACCCTTAACTCTGATCTCTCTTCTCAGATCCTCTCACCGATCTCTCTATCGTATATACCCTTACTCTGATCTCTTTCAGATCTCTCACCGATGTATACCCTTACTTTGGAGCTCTTTCATCCCTCAGATGTATATCTCACCACATGTATACCTTACTCTGATCTCTTTCAGATCTCTCACCGCATGTATACCCTTACTCTGATCTCTTTCAGATCTCTCACCGCATGTATACCCTTACTCTGATCTCTTTCAGATCTCTCACCGCGTGTATACCCTTACTCTGATCTCTTATAGATCTCTCACCGTGTTTATACCCCTACTCTGATCTTTTATAGATCTCTCATGGCGTATATACCCTTACTCTGATCTCTTATAGATCTCTCACCGCGTATATACCCTTACTCTGATCTCTTATAGATCTCTCATCTGAGTGTATACCCTTACTCTGATCTCCGCGGTATATAACCCTTACTCTGATCTCTTTCTCTCACCGCAGATCCCTCACTCGCGTCTATTTCAGGATCCTATACTCTGATCTCTTCTTTAGATCTCTCACCGCGTGTATACCCTTACTCTGATCTCTTTCGAGTAGATCTCTCATCTGCTATCCACCGTGTATACCCTTACTCTGATCTCTTTCAGATCTCTCACCGCGTGTATACCCTTACTCTGATCTCTTTCAGATCTCTCACCGCATGTATACCCTTACTCTGATCTCTTTCAGATCTCTCACCGCATGTATACCCTTACTCTGATCTCTTTCAGATCTCTCACTGCGTGTATACCCTTACTCTGATCTCTTTCAGATCTCTCACTGCGTGTATACCCTTACTCTGATCTCTTTCAGATCTCTCACCGCATGTATACCCTTACTCTGATCTCTTTCAGATCTCTCACCGCATGTATACCCTTACTCTGATCTCTTTCAGATCTCTCACCGCATGTATACCCTTACTCTGATCTCTTTCAGATCCCTCACCGCATGTATACCCTAACTCTGATCTCTTTCAGATCTCTCACTGAGTGTATACCCTTACTCTGATCTCTTTCAGATCTCTCACCGCATGTATACCCTTACTCTGATCTCTTTTAGATCTCTCACCGAATGTATACCCTTACTCTGATCTCTTTCAGATCTCTCACCGCATGTATACCCTTACTCTGATCTCTTTCAGATCTCTCGCTGCATGTATACCCTTACTCTGATCTCTTTTCAGATCTCCTCGCGTATGTATACCCTTACTCTGATCTCTTTCAGATCTCTCACCGAATGTATACCCTTACTCTGATCTCTTTCAGATCTCTCGCTGCATGTATACCCTCATCTGCGTGTATACCCTTACTCTGATCTCTTTCAGATCTCTCACCGCGTATATACCATTACTCTGATCTCTTTCAGATCTCTCACCGCATGTATACCCTCATCTGCGTGTATACCCTTACTCTGATCTCTTTCAGATCTCTCACCCATTTCTGTCAGATCTCTCACCATGTGTATATACTGACTGAGTTTTAGATTATGTGTATGCCACATAGTGTTCTGTGAGTGTATTGGCTGATTCCAAAGCAAAAATCCGATGACTGCAGACCCAGAGTTTTCCATTATCTGATTCCTCAAGTGCATGTTAATATAGTGATCGGACTTCTGAAATCTGGGGGCAGTTATCCGATTATTAAGTGCACAGCCTGTGACTCCACTGGGAACGTTGAAAGGTTACTGAAACTCTGTGGTACTAAAATCAGAATGATGCATCAGGTAGAGTGAATAAATAAGTGTATATGTGATATACAGCTCAGATAGTAAATAATAAGACGACGGCCTGAACCATTCAGTGCTGGAATTAAAGATTCTCCAGGTCTGCATATGCACAGTTATTCCAGATCGTCTTTCCTGAAGAATGGCCCAAATTCCCGCTATAGCCGGTTCTATAAAAGCGCCTCCTGTGGCGAGGGTATCGCAGCAGCCTGCGTTCTTATTACTGCCCTGAATATGCTGTTTGGGATATGTGGTCCACCCCCTGCAGTTCTGAGGTGTATCCGCTGGAAGAATCGGGTAGGCGTGTGAAATTGCTGTTCTCCCTTTATTCCTGGAGGAAACGGATCGCACGTCCATCATTTACATTTCACTCCCGACCCAAATCAAATGGAAGAATGTGGGGAGAACTTCTGAACCAGCTTTTTAGAAAACGTAGATAAGGAGAACAGACAGGAGTTACTGGGTGAAGCTGTGGAGGAACGGCTAACCGGTGGTGAGATCTGGAGGGTTAGGGTTAGACAACAGACACAAACACCAGAGGAGAGGAGAGTAACCGAGCTGTGACC
>JAMWET010001049.1:52500-72500 GCA_024036415.1 Prochilodus magdalenae | reverse complement strand
TCCTCACAGCAATGTTCAACATCAGCACCTGACCTGACTAATGCTCAATCAAATTCTCACAGCAATGTTCCAACATCAGTACCTGACCTCACTAATACTCAATCAAATCCTCACAACAATGTTCAACATCAGCACCTGACCTGACTAATGCTCAATCAAATCCTCACTGCAATGTTCCAACATCAGTACATGACCTCACTAATGCTCAATCAAATCCTCACAGCAATGTTCCAACATCAGTACATGACCACACTAATACTCAATCAAATCCTCACCACAATGTTCAACATCAGCACCTGACCTGACTAATGCTCAATCAAATCCTCACAGCAATGTTCCAGTGATCTGTCATCTACCCTCCAGATGCAGATCTCAGGGGCTCAGATCTCAGAGATCTGTCTAAGCGCTCCTATGCCCTCCTCCTCGGCCCTGGTGTCCGATCGTCACTTCCATTCCCAGAGTATTCCCTGGCTCGGACGGCGCCCCCTATCGACTGATCCACAGGAGCAAGGTTATCTCCCTCAGCCCAGGCCCGCAGATCCACGTGCGACATTCATTATGCCCAACGGAGTTCCCACAGTGCTCTGGCATTCCACAGTTATCCATACTCAACACGGTCTCCGCAGTTTTCCGAACAGGAAATGCTCGGAATGGGGGAGTAGAGGAAGCATGTAACAGGATTATGTAGGTTCTATAAAAGACGAGAGGAAAGGAGCGCTAGATCATCACGCTCACAGAAATAACCGCCATCAGAGGGATGGAAATGCAGGATTACGTCCTAATATTCCGAGTACAGGGATTACATTAGCGGGATTTACGCAACATTTAATCTTTCCCTAATCGGAAAATGAAAACCTGAATTACAGGATAATGCAGTGAGACTCCGTGACAATGAGCACAGGCGCGATGCAAGGACCTCCGAGAGACACCAGGGGGGACGGATGGTAATCAGAGGAGCTTCATCAGTGTAGACCTTTAAGGTGGACTGTTTAAGGTGGAGAAGCTCTATTGTTTTATTTAAGGTGGAGAAAGGCAGGAGGAGCTCTGTACTGTTTATTTAAGGTGGAGAAAGGATGAAACATGCTTTGGGCTTATATTTAAGGTGGAGAAAGACAGAAGGAGCTCTGCACTCATTCGAGGTGGAGAAAGGAAGAAGGAGCTCTGTATTGTTTTATTTAAGGTGGAGAAAGGCAGGAGAAGTTCTGCACTCATTTAAGGTGGAGAAAGGCAGGGGGCGAAAGGACAAAAGATAGTCTGGACTAATATTTAAGGTGGAGAAAGGAAGGAGGAGCTCTGTATTGTTTTATTTAAGGTGGAGAAAGGCAGGAGGTGCTCCCTACTGTTTATTTAAGGTGGAGAAAGGCAGGAAGAGCTCTGCACTCATTTAGGGTGGAGAAAGGCAGAAGGAGCTCTGTACACATACTTAAGGTGGAGAAAGGAAGGCAGATGCTCTGCACTCATATTTAAGGTGGAGAAAGGAAGGCAGATGCTCTGGACTCATATTTAAGGTGGAGAAAGGAAGAAAGATGCTCTGCATTCATATTTAAGGTGGAGAGAGACAGAAGGAGCTCTGCACTCATTCAAGGTGGAGAAAGGCAGGAGGAGCTCTGCAGTCATTTAAGGTGGAGAAAGGCAGGAGGTGCTCTCTACTGTTTATTTAAGGTGGAGAAAGGCAGAAGGAGCTCTGCACTCATTTAAGGTCATTTAAGGTGGAGAAAGGCAGGGGGAGAAAGGACAAAAGATGCTCTGTACTCATATTTAAGGTGGAGAAAGGCAGAAGGAGCTCTGGACTCATATTTAAGGTGGAGAAAAACAGACAGATGCTCTGTACTCATATTTAAGGTGGAGAAAGAAACAGATGCTCTGTATTCCCACGCCTGCCTTTCAGCACAGAGACTCCCCCCACTCGTGTTACTGTACCACATGCTTTGGCTGGATGGTCTGTTGCTGCTGCTGTTTCCATCTAATGAGGATGGAGGGGTGTAGCGTCATTACTGTCCTCTGCAGACTTTCATTCTGATATCTGAACCAGTTCAGGTGAAGAAGAAACCGCTCCAGTCTATATACATACACTGTACGTGATATAAGCATCTCGAGGCCGACAGTTCAACTTCATGGATATTGATCTGGTCAGGTAAGTAGTAGGGAGGGCCGTTAATCAGTTTCAGCTGCTTTGGTGTTAATGAAATTAACTACAGGTGCAGTAGAGGAGCAACAATGAGACTCCCCCCAAAACAGGAATGGTTTAAAAGGACGAGGTCATTGACATCTGTCCCCCCTCATCTTTTCCCACTGACTCTTCACTAGTTCTGCAGTTGACTTGGGTCAGTGTCACTACTAGTACCATGGTGCGGTACCTGGACCCTACAGAGGCTGCACAGGTAGTCCAGCTACTGAAGGAAGGCACATCAATATGTACCATTGCCACAAGGTTTGCTGTGTCTCCCAGCACAGTCTTAAGAGTACGGTGGAGATTCCAGGAGACAGGCAGTTACTCTAGGAGAGCTGGACAAGGCTGTAGAAAGTCCTTAACCCCTCAGCAGGACCGGTATCTGTGTATTTGTGGAGGAACAAGATGAGCACTGCCAGAGCCCTACTGCTGTGAATGTGTCTGACCAAACAATCAGAAACAGGCCTCATGAGGGCGGCCTGAGGGCCCAACATCCTGTAGTGCACCCTGTGTTCACTGGCCAGCACCGTAGAGCTCGATTGGCATTTGCCACAGAACACCAGAATTGGCAGATGCGCCACTGGCGCCTTGTGCTTCTCACAGATGAGAGCAGGTTTTACCTGAGCACATGTGACAGACGTGACGGGCTCTGGAGACGCCGTGGAGAATGTTAAGCCGCCTGCAACACCATTCAGCATGACTGGTTTGGTGGTGGGTCAGTGATGGTCTGGGGAGGCATATCCCTGTAAGGACGCACAGACCTCTACAGGCTAGACACCGGCACCCTGACTGCTATCAGGTATCAGGATGAAATCCTCGGACCCGCTGTCAGACGCTACGCTGGTGCAGTGGGTCCTGGGTTCCTCCTGGTGCACAACAATGCCCGGCCTCATGTGGCGAGAGTGTGAAGGCAGTTCTTGGAGAGTGAAGGAATTGATAGCATTGACTGGCCCACCGGCTCGCCTGACCTAAACCCAATAGAACCCCTCTGGGACATTATGTTCCGGTCCATCCGACGCCACCAGGTTGCACTTCAGACTGTCCAGGAGCTCAGTGATGCCCTGGTCTAGATCTGGGAGGAGATCCCCCAGGACACCATCCGTCGTCTCATTAGGAGCGTGTGGAGGCCATACAGACTACTGAGGACCATTCTGAGCTGCTGCAGTGGAGTCTGGGTTAAATGGACGAGCCTGCTGCAGCTTTTACTCACTTTGGTTTTCAGGGTGTCTTTGATTTCAGCCCTCTGTAGGGTGATCATTTTCATTTCCATCAAACGACGTGGCATCCTTTCCTTCCTAACACATTACCCAGTCTATATGAGGAAGGATATTCTGCAGGATTTCTTTCCCACTGAGATCTGATGTGTTTTCAAAGTGTTCCCTTTATTTTTTTGAGCGGTGTATATTTATATAATCAGCTCTGTAGACGGATCAGCTCGTTAGGGATGAACAGAGGTTCATGTAAAAGGACTTACTGATGTTTTCGTTTCTCATTAACCTCCACAAACACTAAGTGTGGACCCAGCAGGAGGACAATCAATAAAGCCCAGAGTATAGACTCTGTAGGGACACCGCCGTCCCAGGAGGGACACTAGACCTGCGTCGTATCTGTATTCTGATCATACTGTGGAAACTGTATTCAGCTGTAGCCATAACAGACACACCATCCAGCATAGGAGGATTACAAGAGCACTCAACTGACACGACCAGAATCCCAACACCAACAACACTGATGGAGCTGTAAAACCACAAACTGTACCGTGCTTACTCCTAACGAATACTTCCACACATGCCGCGTACTGAACTCACCTCTCAGGTAACCAAACCCAGCCCCCACAAAACACAGCCTCAATTAATCCAACTGGTCACTGAGAACACACACTCGTACAGGTCCTGTAGTCCATCTGTTCCTCTGTGTACTGTATTACCCTGTTCTTCAATGGTCAGGACCCCCACAGGACCACCACAGAGCAGGTAGTATGTGGGTGGTGGATCATTCTCAGCGCTGCAGTGACACTGACGTGGTGGTGGTGTGTTAGTGTGGGTGGTGCTGGTGTGAGTGGATCAGACACAGCAGTGCTGCTGGAGTGTTTAGACACTGTGTCCACTCACTGTCCACTCTATTAGACACTCCTACCTTGCTGCTCCACCTTGTAGATGGACAGTCAGAGACGATAGCTCATCTGCTGCTGCACAGTGCAGTGTGGGTCATCCTCTAGTCCACAGGATGCTGCCCCACAGGACGCTGCCCCACAGGACGCTGGCCCACAGGACGCTGGCCCACAGGACGCTGCCCCACAGGACGCTACCCCACAGGACGCTGCCCCACAGGACGCTGCCCCACAGGACGCTGCCCCACAGGACGCTGCCCCACAGGACATTGTTGGCTGGATAGTTCTGGTTGGTGGACGATTCTCAGTCCAGCAGTGACACTGAGGTGTCCAGCAGCACTGCTGTGTCTGATCCACTCACACCAGCACCACACACACTAACACACCACCACCACGTCAGTGTCACTGCAGTGCTGAGAATGATCCACCACCCACATCATACCTGCTCTGTGGTGGTCCTGTGGGGGTCCTGACCATTGAAGAACAGGGTAATGTATACCTCCGTGTGTGTGCGGGTATTAACACAGTCCCACTCCCAGGGGCAGCCATGAGGATTCTGACTGGTTCTGTTTCTGCTCGATGCTGATGAACAGAACATACCAGAAACACTATGAGGAAGAAGGACGAGCGCCAGGACATACCTGCTTGATGGCTTGCAGCAGCTTCCCATAGCTGTAGACAATCACGAGAAAGGGGAGGATGAGGCAGAAGAAGAAGAGGCAGATGATGTAAGACACGTTGTTGGCCGTTTTGGCGGTCCAGTTGACGCTGCAGGTGGTGCCTGGCCCCTCTGGGCCGTAGCGGCTCCAGCCGAACAGCGGAGGCACGGCCCACAGCATGGAGTAGATCCAGGAGAAGGTGATGCCCACGATCACCTTTCTGTAGTTGGTGGCGTCAGCCTGCGTCGCTCCCATCATGGTGCAGTAGCGCTCGTAGGACAGCACGGCCAGCGAGATCAGGGACACTATACCTGTGACACCAAGACATGAGACATAAGGAACCACTCTCAGTCACGCTCAGACTGGACACTAACGCTAGCTGAACATCTGTCTTTCTCTGGGTGGACTGTACGCCTCATGTTGTCCTGTGTCCACTGATGAAGGACTAGAGGATGACCAACACTGCACTGTGCAGCAGCAGATGAGCTATCGTCTCTGACTGTCCATCTACAAGGTGGAGCAGCAAGGTAGGAGTGTCTAATAGAGTGGACAGTGAGTGGACACAGTGTCTCAACACTCCAGCAGCACTGCTGTGTCTGATCCACTCACACCAGCACCACACACACTACCACACCACCACCACGTCAGTGTCACTGCAGTGCTGAGAATGATCCACCACCCACATCATACCTGCTCTGTGGTGGTCCTGTGGGGGTCCTGACCATTGAAGAACAGGGTAATACAGTATACAGAGAAACAGATGGACTACAGTCTGGACCTGTACACCTACAGAGTGTCCTGTATGGTCAGTGGAGCTGATGGAATGGACAGTGAGTATATATGAGGAGGTGAACTTGATGGAGAGGCCGGTGGGTGTGTATACAAAACACCAGATATCAACCATAGCCCAAAATTCCCATGTTGGTGCATCCCGTCACCAGCGGGAAAGGTCTGGGAAGTGTCCTAAGACAGTTAATCTAATACGCTATTAGGGTGTGGAGTTAGCTGCATTAGGAAGGTTGAACCAGGTGTAGCCTCCACCTTGCGACTCCTACTCCTACTGCCCTTGCCGAGGATCATACTCATCCTGGCGGACTGGCGGCCCGTCACGAATATTTTTGGCGCATCTCCCATTGCGTCCCCTGAAAATGTGCCGCTCCTGAGGGGATATGGTCCTGCTGTCCTGTCACTCTTAATTCTTCAGCAGGAGAGAGATGTCCGGCTCGGAAGTTAACCAGCGACTGTAGAGATGCACCATTCCGACGTCACGGGCTGATATCAGCAGAGCATCAGAACCGTGAGTTTACTGAGTGACCGCAGAGCCGGGCAGTTGCTAAGGGGTTGTAAAAATGAATGGGAGTCTATGGGAGGAACGAGGGATGAATGAACGAGGAGGGCGGGTCAGTATGAATGTGGATTAGAGTTTGGCCCTTAGTGAGTATATAGAGTGTGGTGGCTGTCGGTTAAAGAATGTGGAACAGTGTCTGTCAGTCGAGCACATATACGGTAGCTCAATGTGCCAGATCCCCAGACCTTTCATTCCTAATGGGAAAAAAATCGGAATTTTGCGGAAAATCTGCCTTTACATCAGACAGAAAATTTGCATATCGGTCAAACCCAAACAATTACAGCCACAAAGAATTCATGTTCCTGTGTGGGAAGACACATGCACTGCTCTCGTTTCCATGGAGTGTAAAACAGTTCACCGATCCGAGAGTGATCCGTTATTGTGTCCGATGGTGGAGGCCCATCAGGAACATTCCATCCAGGCCCAGTTGGAACAGCACAGAGTTAATGTGGACTACTTTAACCACAAGTAGGTTACTGCCGGGACAGATATGACGGCTTCTAGATTGAAGGTTACAGACAACGGAGCCTCCGAGCTCGATCCCAGTGGGAATGTGGGCCCATATCAGCGAGCAGACGTGAATGCTGGGACTTCTTCCGTTTCCCGCCTTTAGCACTCAAACTATCTCATAACAGCAGACGCGATCTTACAGCGGGAGCACCCGGAAACTCCTGAAGGCCTCGTGTGAGCTGTAATATCAACACGTTAATAATTAAGCTCAGAGGGAACTCCTTCAGGAGAGCCGAGGTGCCTCTCGGTGCACTCCTGAATCCGGGAGCCTCTGGCCGCCCTCTCATTTCGCTCTCTGATCTGATGTGACCTCAATTCCAAAACTCATATACAGAAAATGATTCATGTCACACGCAGCAGGGCACATGCTGCTGCTTCATCGCTGTGACCAGGGGACATGACCGTACGGCCCTGTCCACAGAACAGCTGCTCCCAGAAGGAGGTGTGGGAGTGCAGGTGTGTGGGAAGGAAGATAAAGGTGACCAGGATCAATAACTGATGATAAATTTAGACTGATATGATCAATATTTATTGAGCTACACATACAGAAGTCTGTCTCTCAGTATGGAGTCGGGCCGCCGTGTTCGCTAACCCAACACGCCAGACGTCCTGGTATAACAAACAGGCTAAACCCTAGATAGCAAGGGATGTGAGGGACATCTGGAAAGACTTGGACATCTGGAAAAGACTTGGACAAGACCTGGACATCTGGAAAGACTTGGACATCTGGAAAAGACTTGGACAAGACCTGGACATCTGGAAAAGACTTTGGCATCTGGAAAAGACCTGGACATCTGGAAAAGACCTGGACATCTGGAAAAGACCTGGACATCTGGAAAAGACCTGGACAAGACCTGGACATCTGGAAAAGACCTGGACATCTGGAAAAGACCTGGACAAGACCTGGACATCTGGAAAAGACCTGGGCATCTGGAAAAGACCTGGGCATCTGGAAAAGACCTGGGACATCTGGAAAAGACTGGACATCTGGAAAAGACTGGACATCTGGAAAAGACTGGAAAAGACAGACATCTGGAAAAGACTGGAAAAGACTGGACATCTGGAAAAGACTTGGACATCTGGAAAAGACTTGGACAAGACCTGGACATCTGGAAAAGACCTGGACATCTGGAAAAGACCTGGGCATCTGGAAAAGACTTGGACATCTGGAAAAGACTTGGACATCTGGAAAAGACTTGGACAAGACCTGGACATCTGGAAAAGACTTGGACAAGACACTGACATCTGGAAAAGACTTGGACATCTGGAAATAACTGGAGCATCTGGAAAAGACAGGACATCTGGGAAACACTGGGACATCTGGACAAGACTTGGACATCTGGACAAGACTTGGACATCTGGACAAGACTGGACAAGACCTGGACATCTGGAAAAGACCGGACATCTGGGAAACACTGGGACATCTGGAAAACACTGGGACATCTGGACAAGACTTGGACATCTGGATAAGACTTGGACATCTGGAAAAGACTGGACAAGACCTGGACATCTGGAAAAGACTGGACATCTGGAAAAGACTGGGACATCTGGAAAAGACTTGGACATTTGGAAAAGACTTGGACATCTGGATAAAGACTTGGACATCTGGATAAAGACTGGAAAAGACTTGGACATCTGGAAAAGACTGGACATCTGGGAAACACTGGGACATCTGGAAAAGACTGGACATCTGGGAAACACTGGGACATCTGGAAAACACTGGGACATCTGGAAAACACTGGGACATCTGGAAAAGACTGGACATCTGCTGTGAGCCAAAGGTGGCCCACATATACACAACATGCATTCGGCCCACCTGTCCCAAACAGTGGAGTCAAAGTGGGTATAACCCTAGAGCAGTTGGTTCTAGCCCTGGAGCTAAGGGGTTAAAGTTCCACTCTGGTTCTCGTCTACCTCTGGGTACTAGATAAAGTTAACAGCGTCAGTATGAACACATTATTCAGAGTCAATTATTCAGCCTTTTCACTCATTAATGATTCCGGTTGCCAAATATTCGTGCATCCCTCATATTAACGCTTTAGCGTATTTGGCCCTGTATGGTTCTTAGAACGCAGAACCGGCTCAAACGTCTCAGATCTTCAGAACCCGCTGGAGAGGCCGTGTACTGTAACAGGAGACTCGCTGATTATGGACTCAAGTCCAGTGAACGCCTCAAAAGGTAAATCACGTCTAATCAGCGGAACCTGCTGAAGTGCCTCCTCGGAACAATGTGATTAGTCTCATTAGCCTCTCTCTCTGATTGGAGCGAATGAGTAAGCATCGCTCTCCGGAGCGATAAGGGGGCTCTGTTCAGCCTGGAGACATGCGAGGACCACCACTTCAGTCCACACGGCTCTCTCAACAATCACCACCTACCCGTATCTAGAACGCGCACTGCTGGGCCTGCTTCGCTGCTCTGATAAACAGATCAACCAGCACAGTCTGCACCTTCAGTCAGCTATTAGCACCCTCATAGAACAAAAGGGTTCTTCAAGGGTTCTTAGTAAAGGGGTCTATCTAGAACCGTGTCTAAATAGTTCTATAAAGAACTGTCTTTATTAAGGAACCCTTAAAGAACCAGCTTTTCT
The DNA here is from genome assembly GCA_024036415.1 of Prochilodus magdalenae. Lineage (NCBI taxonomy): Eukaryota > Metazoa > Chordata > Actinopteri > Characiformes > Prochilodontidae > Prochilodus > Prochilodus magdalenae. The sequence continues at coordinate 63,115 of JAMWET010001049.1, read as the reverse complement.
TTTAAAGAGTGTTTAGAAGAGTTGAAGAGTTTACGCTGGAGAACCAGGTCTATCTGGTCGGTCAAACAGGACGTTCTATCATGTTCTCCAGTTCACCAATCTATCTAGAACCCTTACTTTCCTAAGCCCCAAGAACAGCAGCTTGGGGGGAAAGTTCTCGAAGTTCCTGAGGACTGATTAGCTGAAGCCAAAACATCACACTTCATACTTCTACTCGAGCCGTTCCACCTTAAATAGACCACAGGCGCAGTAATGCAACTAAGGTAACCTTTTAAGGTGGAACGGTTCTTCAGTTTAAGGGAGAATGGTTCTATATAGCACTGACACGGGGTTCTGAAGTTTAAGGGAGAATGGTTCTGCATAACATTTAAAAAAGGGTTCTGCCACTGATATCAAGCACCACAGCAGGACCCTTCTTGGTGCTACTAACACATGCTCCATTCATCTGAAGAACCATATCACCACCTACCCGTGTCTAGAACGCTCACTGCCGGACATGCTTCGTTGCACTGATAAACAGATGAACCAGAACAGTCTGCGCCTTCGGTCAGCTATTAGCACCCTCATAGAACAAAACGGTTCTTCAAGAGTTCTTTAGTAAAGGGGTCTATCTAGAACCATGTCTAAATGGTGAAACGGTTCTTCAGTTTAAAGGACAATGGTTCTGCATAACATTTTAAAAAGGGTTCTGCCACTGATATAAAACTCCACAGCAGGAACCCTTCTTGGTGCTACTAACACGTTCTCCATCCATCTGTAGAACCTTATCACCAGGCACGGAACCATTCAAGCATGCAAATGAACGTGAAGAACAGTCTGCGCTTCCATGCTCTGGTCAGCCATTAGCACGCTCTTAGAAAAATATGGTTCTTTAAGGGTTCTTTAGTAAAGGGTTCTATATAGGACCATATCTAAATGGTGAAACGGTTCTTCAGGTTAAGGGAGAATGGTTCTATATAGCACTGACATGGGGTTCTGTTCTGCCACTGATATCAAGCTTGTAACCACAGCAGAACCCTGTTTTGGTGCTAAATACACATTCCCCATCAATCTGAAGAACCATAGCACCATGCAGATGAGTGTTTATGGTTCTGTTTTGAGCGGAACAGTGTGTGGTTCCTCGCTTTGGTCACCCAGTAGTACACTCTGCAAAGAGACGGTTCTTCAAGAGTTCTTTAGTAAAGGCAAGGTTTCTATGTAGGACCATGGACATGCTTAAAACGGTTCTTCAGTTAAGGGAGAACGGTTCTATATAGCACTAAAAAGGGTTCTACCACTGATAAAGCTTGTAACAACACCGGAACCCTTTTTTTGGTGCTACATACACATCCTTCATCCATCTGGAGAACCATATCACTTTGCCTAGGACCATTTAGGCATACAAATGAGGTTCTATACAGAACAGTCTGCGCCTCCACATCTATTAGTACGGCTCTTTCTTTTAAGGGTTCTTTAGTAATCACAATGGATCTACAGTATATAGAACCATGAGCAGTTAAAGAACCACCTGCATGGTGAAAAGGTTCCTCAATTATAGATAATGCCTTGCATAGCACTAAAAAGGTGTTCTTGTTCTCATTATGATATGGAGAACCTTTTAAGAACATGGTTCTACGTTAGCAATGAAAGGGTTCCTGCTAATGAGACAATGTGAAGATTGTAGCAGTAGCAGAACCTACATTTTGGAGCTACATACATGTTCTCTATCAAACTGGGGAACCATTTCACCATGCAAAGGAACAGTCAAGCATGCACATGGTTCTTTGAGTGTTCACGGTTCTATAAAGAACTGTCTTTATTAAGGAACCCTTAAAGAACCAGCTTTTCTTTTAAAGAGTGTTTAGAAGAGTTGAAGAGTTTACGCTGGAGAACCAGGTCTATCTGCTCGCTCAAACAGGACGTTCTATCATGTTCTCCAGTCCACCAATGTATCTAGAACCCTTACTTTCCTAAGCCCCAAGAACAGCAGCTTGGGGGGAAAGTTCTCCAAGTTCCTGAGGACTGATTAGCTGAAGCCAAAACATCACACTTCATAATTCTACTCCAGCCGTTCCACCTTAAATAGACCACAGGCGCAGTAATGCAACTAAGGTAACCCTTTAAGGTGGAACGGATAATTAGAACTTCCATTTCCACGCACGTGCGAACGAGAACCTGCTCAGAGCAACTTCTAAACATACTCGATCGTTCTTTTTAAGGTGCCGGTACGAAAGCGGGCTGCAGCATTTAAGGTGGACCGGCTGAATTCAATAGAGCAGTAACCCAGCTCAGTCCGCGATACCATCTTAAAGCACTCACCCAAGAAGGAGTTGACGAAGCCGTACCACACGCAGCCCGCGCCGCCGATGAGCCACCGTCCGCGCGTGCTGGCGGCGAAGCTGAACGGCGTCCCGAGCACGCACACCAGCAGGTCGCTCACGGAGATGCTGACGAGGAGGCAGTTGATAGGCGAGCGCAGCAGCCGGTAGCGGCAGAACAGCACGAGCACGAGCGCGTTGTTCACGAAGCCGAAGGTTCCGATGAAGCCCAGGCACACGGCGACCACCAGGTGCCCGGTGGGGCTGAGGTTGTGGGGCGGCGGCGGCGGCGCCGCGGGGTCCCCGAGCCGCCCGCTGCCACCTTCGCCCCCTCCGACGACGCCGCCGCCGCCACTGGAGGAGCAGCCCGCGCAGGTCAGGCTCACGTTGGACACGAGCATCGCCGCGGGGGCGCCGGGTTTAGTCCGGCACGCGCACAAAGCAAAACGGGTCACCGAAGTGGGGGGGCAGAACTACTTTACTAACTTTGGCTCAGAGTCTGGGGGTCTCATCCGCTCATCCACCGAGTTTCCCATCCGGGTTCCTTTAAAGAGGAGGTCAGCTTCAAAATAGGTCAAAGGTCCATCTCACACTCCTGGTCTGGCACTGGGAGAGGAGAGGAGAGTTTACTAGGACACCAGTGGGAGTGAAGTGGGATGCTGACTGGAAGCTGTGGTTTGGTCAGTGCTCCACCGTGTGGTAGCTGAAGTGCCTCACACTCGCAGAGACCCGCAGCCTTTTATCGCTCCCCGCCTACCTGACGTGGACAGAGGCGGCCAGAGGAACCAACACGGCTTGCCGTACCTGGAACGCACGCACACACGTGACCTGCAGCATCAGCAGGAGGGATCCAGGTGTTGTGGCGCGTGGAGTCTCGGGAATCATCAGCTCCACTGACCGTATAGGAGCACTCTGCAGTCTGTATACTGTATGACCCTGTTCTTCAATGGGACCCCCACAAGACCCCCACAGAGCAGGGCGGGCAGGGACACTGACGTGGTGGTGGTGTGTTAGTGTGTGTTGCGCTGGTGTGAGTGGATCAGACACAGCCAGGGGAGAAATGGGATTGGGCAGAACTGAATCACAGCCCCCTAAAGCCCACCACACAGGCTAGGCTCACTCAGTCCCCTACAGCAGCCCCCCGACCCAGAACCCGGTCTTTCAAAATAACAACCTCTCCTCCTATTGTCCTGATCTAAAGAGGAGGACTCCTCGCTATAAACAAGGCATGCGGTGTGCGGTTGTGCTCTCCCCAGGGAAGAGACCGCACAGGGCGGACCACTGTGGAGCATGAAGAGGAGGCTAGAGGAGGGCCAGCTCCCCACCAGCGTCTGCGGAGATCAGACAGCTCCTGAACTGCGTGATGAGAGTGTTTCTCTGCTATATAGAGGCAGAAGAAATAACCTGCTCTTTCCCGGGTGTCGTTCGGGAAAGAGCTGCTGAGGGAGCGCTGAAACGTCCATCAGCTGCTCTCCACAGCTCCTCGTGTCTCCAGGTGGTGAAGATGAACTGTCCCAGTCTGGAGCTTTGAGTGCTTCAGATCAGAAGACGCAGTGAACCATTCAGAACACGGCTCTGACAGACAGACAGACAGACAGACAGGCAGGCAGGCAGACAGGCAGACAGACAGACAGACAGACAGACAGCTAGATAGATAGATAGATAGATAGATAGATAGATAGATAGATAGATAGATAGATAGATAGATAGATAGATAGATAGACAGACAGACAGATAGATAGATTAATAGATAGAGAGACAGACAGACAGACAGACAGACAGACAGACAGACAGACAGATAGATAGATAGATAGATAGATAGATAGATAGATAGATAGATAGATAGGTTAATAGATAGAGAGACAGACAGATAGATACAGACAGACAGACAGACAGACAGATAGATAGATAGATAGATAGATAGATAGATAGATAGATAGATAGATAGATAGAGAGACAGACAGATAGACAGACAGACAGACAGACAGACAGATAGATAGATAGATAGATAGATAGATAGATAGATAGATAGATAGATAGATAGATAGATAGATAGATAGATAGATAGATAGATAGATAGATAGACAGACAGACAGGTTAATAGATAAAGAGAGAGACAGACAGATAGATAGAGAGAGACAGACAGATAGATAGATAGAGAGAGAGAGACAGACAGACAGACAGACAGATAGACAGATAGATAGATAGATAGATAGATAGATAGATAGATAGACAGACAGACAGACAGACAGACAGACAGGTTAATAGATAGAGAGACAGACAGATAGATAGAGAGAGAGAGAGACAGACAGACAGACAGAGAGACAGACAGACAGATAGCTAGATAGATAGCTAGATAGATAGATAGACAGATAGACAGGTTAATAGATAAAGAGACAGACAGATAGATAGAGAGAGAGAGACAGACAGACAGACAGACAGACAGATAGATAGATAGATAGATAGATCTATCTAGACTGATCCCGTGTTCCAGGACCACCACCTCCTAAACCAGTCTGAGCCTGTGTGATAACCCGTGAGGTTCACCCTCCTCCCTCTGACCTCCTCTTCTGCTACCGGTTCTCCACAGTCGATCATCAGGAGGTCACAGCATGAACTGATTGGCGAGTGCGGCGCACACGGTGCGGCCGTCTTATCTCTGTTTAAAGCACTGAGCCCGACTGCTGATTAGAGCTGCAGGGTAAGGAGAGAACACGCACAGCTGTGGGGGTGTGTCCTCCGAAGGTGCTTAAGCCACGCCCACTCACAGGAAAGGTGCAGCCTCTTTTAATTGACCGGTACCTCTATGACCTGAGAAATGGATGGCCAGGTTAGCAGCTCTACTGGACTGGACATGCATACCTGAGCTGGAACCTGACTTCTCACCATTCAGAGAACACCAAGCACATTCAGCGGTGCTGAGGTTCTGGGCTCCGGGGTGGTCAGAACACCAGCAGCTCGTTAGTGGGATGTGTGCGTCTCCTTTCTCAGCGAGGAGCTTACACTACACCTCCTTTTCTGACCTCCATAGTGTTGAGGTGTCTTCTCACTGTGTAGGGATGCACAGGAACACCTGTGGATGTTCCCAGATGCAGTGGTGGAGCCTGATGCTCTGCTCCCGTTTTCTGTGTAGCTCTAACTCCAGTTTTGGAACATTCCCACAGCACGCAAGCGGATTATCCAGGCCTCTCGGGAAAACATCCTGAAAAGGGAATACTGTGCTTAATGGCCTTGTTGCTGCTCACTGCCGTGAGATTGTTTTTTGCACAGCATGAAAGCTTAAGGATGAGTTCATATTTGATATTCCCACTCCATTCCCCCCGCTCAGTCTCATATAGGCCGGGGCCCATACTGTACAGCCTATATGGCTAATCCAGCCATGCATGCAGTTAAGGGATTACTGCACTAACAATAATTCCACAGCAGTTAAACTTGTATGGTAGGGTACCTGATGTTCGGAGCTCCTTTAGAACTGCTTCCCATGTGAACGTCCAGGGTAGGTGAACTCTACACACCATGAGTGCGTTTATATGCACCGAATAATTTGACCAGTCATCTGGCTATTTCAAAGGTCATGTAAACATTCATTCACTCATTCATCAACTAAGCTGCTTATCCTTCTGGTTCACGAGGGGTGCTGGAGCCTATCTCAACACTCATCGGGAGGCAAGGCAGGACAAGTCCAGGCCAGTCTACCCCTTTAGATGAAATCTGATTTCATAGCTGCTCCCTGAAGGAGGTGTGGGAGTGCGGGTGTGTTGGGAAGGAAGATAAAGGTGACCAGGATCAATAACTGCTGATAAATTTAGACTGATATGATCAATATTTATTGAGCTACACATACAGAAGTCTGTCTCTCAGTATGGCGTCGGGCCGCCGTGTTCGCTAACCCAACACGCCAGACGTCTCGGTATGGAGCTGTAGAGGTTCCTAATGGAGCCCTGTGATAATCCATCCCATGCAGCTTGAACATCCTCACACAGTTCCTGCAGATGGTGCGGTAGGGGTGGAGGTGGAGGGACACCAGGTCTTCTGGACGTGTGAGCGAACCGTTCATCTCGGTGCTGACCACGGTGCCTCCACACACGGGTTCGTTGGGCGTCTCCACCAAGACTAAAGCGGGACTCGTCACTGAAGATGACCCGCTGCCATTCTGAGTCACTCCATGACAGTCTGGTACTACACCACTGCAGTCTTTGGTGACGGTGACGTGGTGTTAAGGGCAGTCGTGGTAACGGTCTGTGTGCATGTAGTCCTGCGTGGTGCAGCCGTCTGCCGATGGTGCTGCACTAACAGGAGGACTCATGGAGGACACCACTGCTCGCTGGAGGTCTGTAATGGTGGTGTTGGGTCAGTCAGGTACAGAGAGAAGACCCGTCCTTGCTTACGTCACATGTGCAGCCGAGTGTGGAACTTGAATCGGTAGCATGTCTTACCATGTCAAACCTACCCAGTGGGTTGGTTCCTTCTGGGTGCAGCTATTTCCTCAGCTTTTCTTTTGATGATGAAGGAACTGATTGATTGAGGATGAATGGAACAGTGGCATAGAGGTGACTGGAGGTCTGAAAAGATCCCCCAGTTGAGTCTCTCCATTTTTCCCCAATGAGGATTCGTTCCTCAGTCAAAGGACTGAAGGAGGCTCCCTCGGCCGGATGCTAGGGTTTAAGACGTGGTGGTTGTGGTCAGCTGTTTAAGTGCTTCATTACTTTTGGGTTCCGTTGTTCTCACTGTGGTCCTGTGCCAACATATTGTTCCTATCTGGGTACATAACCGGCTGCTTCGGTCCACACAAGCATCACAACTTCCTGAACGTCTTTGGGACACGAGTAATGAATAAAAGGACGGTGCTGGTGTTGTAATAGTGTCTCAAGTGGCATGGCTCTCGGTCCCCTGACTTTCATCCTAATTCAGGAGCATCTGAAGAGCCCTCCAGCTCCAACCTGATTAATGATGACATGCGCCGGAAGTCTGCATAATATTTCATCAGCAGGTGTCCCTGGAATTCCTTCAGATTCCGCTCCCAGACTGCGAGGAAGGCAGTTTGTCTTGAGTGGATTAATCTTAATTGGGTAAGGAACTGATGAACACCGTTCATTTCCTTGAGTATCGGTGCTCAAGGTCAGCAACGTAAACCCTCCCTCGTTGCCCCGAAGGTTCAGTGGTTCTGACCCAGGAAGTAAAGTCTCATCACTCATGCACCTGTGCAGTAAAGTCCATGGTAAATATTCTGCTAATTAAATCGTATGGTTGCTAAGAAATGACTGACTGCCAGCGGACTGGAATTAAGGTGGTGATTTGTGTCATATGGCTATCGCTCTAGGGTTCAGTGCACCCAGACTCAACACCTACGATAGACACTGTGTCCACTCACTGTCCACTCTATTAGACACTCCTACCTTGCTGCTCCACCTTGTAGATGGACAGTCAGAGACGATAGCTCATCTGCTGCTGCACAGTGCAGTGCTGGTCATCCTCTAGTCCTTCATCAGTGGGCACAGGACGTTGCCCCACAGGACAGTGCTTTCAGGACACTGCCCACAGGGTGCCGCCCACAGGGCAGTGCTCACAGGATGCTCTTACAGGATGCCGCCCCACAGGACACTGCCCACAGGACAGCGCTCACAGGACCCTGCCCACAGGATGCCACCACACAGGATGCTGCCCACAGGACAGCGCTCACAGGACGCTGCCCACAGGACACTGCCCACAGGACAGCGCTCACAGGACGCTGCCTGCAGGATGCCACCACACAGGACGGTCTGTGCTGCTGTGAGGATGCTGCTCACAAGAGAGCACTCACAGGACAGCGCTCACAGACCGCCACCCAAAAGACGCTGCCACCAGGACCCTGTTGTCCTGGATAGTTTTAAACCATTCTCAGTCCAGCAGTGACACTAAGGTGTCCAGCAGCACTGCCTTGTCTGATCCACTCACACCAGCACCACACACACTAACACGCCACCACCACATCAGTGTCACACGGATTCGTTGGGCGTCTCCACCATGTCACTCCATGACAGTCTGGTACGACACCACTGCAGTCTTTGGTGACGGTGACGTGGTGTTAAGGACAGTCGTGGTAACGGTCCGTGTGCATGTAGTCCTGCGTGGTGCAGCCGTCTGCCGATGGTGCTGCACTAACAGGACGACTCATGGAGGACACCACTGCTCGCTGGAGGTCTACACATGTCTCACGATGTCAAACCTACCCACCGAGTTTCACTCCAGTTGGGCTGATTCCTGCTGGGTGCAGGAATCAACCAAGAACTTCCAAATCAGGCTAAACTGGAATTTTAACGGGTACTCCGCTGAACGGTGCACCCGCCTCTTCCTCTGTACCTACGGCACTGAACTCCTGGGTCTTCTATTCATATGGATAGCCAGACATTTGGCACATATGAGGTTCAGTAATACTGTGGATTCTGCTTCTTATTACGCTCCGTCTAGTCCACATAATTCCTGTCAAGAAGGTCATCTCTCTTTCATCTTTCCCAGCCCCGCGCACATCCACATGCGTGCCTCACTTCTAAGAACCTTACTTTGCCATTACAGGACACAGTGACTTCATAAGAGAAGATGACCTTCTAGGGTGGCACATATACCGTCCCTGGTTCAGAGAGTCTGATTCTCCTGGTGCAATAAAGGCTGACTTTATATTCCAGCATGGCATGGAATGTTTATGATATCCGTCTGTATTCCATGAGACGCCGTAATAATGTAGTAATGCAGTTTTCATATTTAGAGTGGCGTCTGGTGCGAAGTCCACTACACGCTTTCATCTCCCGTGGTTTCAGGATCAGTCGTTATTCCGCGGCAGCATGGTTACCTTACGTCTTTTGTAATAAGGACTCCCGGATTCCCGAGAGGGGGTCAAAGCTCAGCGAAAGTAATTTCCTTCTTTATTTATTCATTGCCTGTCTAAAAGAGGCTTAGAAGATTAGTACACAATCAGGTGTATTGATGGGGACCTGTCCTGTAGTCCTGTGTCTCACGAAGCTGCTGAGGAACGCACGGTGGGAACGTGCTCTGCTCTGATCGCCTTTCTCTTTCTGTCCAAGGCCAGGACGGCTTGGAATTCCCACACCTAGATGAAGTGCATCCTCGACAGAGAGCCCTCCACTCTGTGGGATGTAGGAGCCTGTTCGGAGAAAGGTCTTGTGCAACAGAGACAGCCTTATGTACCTGGGTTATGTGGGCCGCTGGAGCCTATCCCAGCACTCACCGGGTAGAAGGCAGGAGACACCCTGGACACACGGTGTCCACTCTATTAGACACTCCTACCTTGCTGGTCCACCTTGTAGATGGACAGTCAGAGACGATAGCTCATCTGCTGCTGCACAGTGCAGTGTTGGTCATCCTCTAGTCCTTCATCAGTGGACACAGGACACTGACCACAAGGCACTGCTGCCCACAGGATGCCATCCACAGAACACAACCCACAGGACGCTGCTGCCTGCAGGACTCTGCCTAGAGGACCCTGCTGCCTAGAGGATGCTGCTGCCCACAGGGCACTGCCCAGAGGACGCTGCTGCCCACAGGACACTGCTGCTCACAAGACACTGCTGCCCAGAGGACGCCGCCCAGAGGACGCCGCCCACACAACTCTGCTGGATAGTTTTGGTTGGTGTACAGTTCTCAGTCCAGCAGCCCTTCACAGCCATGATGTAACTGGAACAGGACATATTGTCCACAAGGCAAGACTAGTGGTAGTTGGCAAACTTCCAGCTCTTCAGTAATTGCTCAAGTGCAACTTATCCGACTTCATCCGGAACGTTATGCAGCCTGCAGTCCCGTTCTCCTCCCTGAATTATTCGGCAGGTGTGGGTGGGTACAGCTCTGCGGTCGCTTGTGCTTTGTTCTATTTTGTTCGGCTTCCCTTCCCTCCTGAGAAACATAAAGGTATTCCCAAACTGTCACTCCAGCCCCGCCGAAGTAGTGTTCCCCACAGAACATACGTTTTATGTTCATAGTGTAGGGCAAACACAATATACAGGAGAGAGGGAACAGGGAGAGAGAGAGAGAGAGAGAGAGAGAGAGAGAGAGAGAGAGAGAGAGAGAGAGAGAGAGAGAGAGAGAGAGAGAGAGAGAGAGAGAGAGAGAGAGAGAGAGAGAGAGAGAGAGAGAGAGAGAGAGAGAGAGAGACAGAGAGACAGAGAGAGAGAGAGAGAGACAGAGAGAGAGAGAGGAAGAGAGAGAGAGAGAGAGAGAGAGAGAGGGAGACAGTGAAAGAGAGAGAGAGAGAGAGAGAGAGAGAGAGAGAGAGAGACACACAGAGAGAGAGAGAGAGAGAGAGAGAGAGAGAGAGAGAGAGAGAGAGA
>JAMWET010001049.1:0-47500 GCA_024036415.1 Prochilodus magdalenae | reverse complement strand
TTGTGTATATTTCTTCAGTTTCCGATGATACAGGCAGGTCAGCTTTCCCCAGGGCCCTAAACCCTGCAGAGATTTAAATAACAGCTCTGTCTTCCATGCAGAGAGGAGCGGACACTTCCTGGCTCGAACATTTCACACAGCAAGAAGCAGAATTAGGAAGTTGTCATCTCACTCTTCCCCTGGGGATGTAGGCCTGGACAAGTGGGCCTCTGATTGGGGGAAGTAATGCTGGAGAAGAGGCTGTGGGTCAACGGGGTTCGGACCCAGCCATTAATCACACTCCTCTGCTCTATGGAAACCAGGGCCCGCTGGTGCCTCTTCACGTCCATGTGGGACCAATCACTCCTCATATCACAGTGCGCTGGATGTCAGCTGACAGCCATATCAACTCCTGTTCCCGCTGCTGTCTGACTCAGGAAAACTAGGATGAGTAGAACTGTATTATTTATGTGTGTGTGTGTGTGCGGACCTCACCATCATAAACACAGCACAGTGTTATTAAAGCACCCATAGATATCATGTGGAATGATACATTGTTAGATTTACACCCATCACCAAAGTAATAGCTGAACCCAGAGGGAGGTGTGGGAGTGCAGGTGTGTTGGGAAGGAGGATAAAGGTGACCAGGATCAATAACTGATGATAAATTTAGACTGATATGATCAATATTTATTGAGCTACACATACAGAAGTCTGTCTCTCAGTATGGCGTCGGGCCGCCGTGTTCGCTAACCCAACACGCCAGACGTCTCGGTATGGAGCTGTAGAGGTTCCTAATGGAGTCCTGTGATAATCCATCCCATGCAGCTTGTACATCCTCACACAGTTCCTGCAGATGGTGCGGTAGGGGTGGAGGTGGAGGGACACCAGGTCTTCTGGAGGTGTGATAACAAACCGTTCATCTTGGTGCTGACCACGGTGCCTCCACACACGGATTCGTTGGGCGTCTCCACCAAGACTAAAGCGGGACTCGTCACTGAAGATGACCCGCTGCCATTCTGAGTCACTCCATGACAGTCTGGTACGACACCACTGCAGTCTTTGGTGACGGTGACGTGGTGTTAAGGACAGTCGTGGTAACGGTCTGTGTGCATGTAGTCCTGCGTGGTGCAGCCGTCTGCCGATGGTGCTGCACTAACAGGGTGACTCATGGAGGACACCACTGCTCGCTGGAGGTCTGTAATAGTGGCTGATGGGTCAGTCAGGTATAGGGATAAGACCCGGCGATAAGGCGTACGTCACATGCGCAGCTGAGCCTGAAACCTGTCGGTAAATGCATCCGGCATGGCCTGGAGATTGCTGTCATTTCCTCCTCCTGAGCAGCATTCGTTCTTTTCTGTAATATAAAAAGCTAAAGCATCACGCCATCCAATCACCAGGAGTGATTTCAGGTGAACTGAAAAACATAGCTGGTGTAAAAAGCCCCTCGCTCTCCTGGAACTCAAAGCCCAAGCCTTGAGCATCAAGAGCTTCACACTATCACATCTTCAGCTTTGCTTGTACTCGAATCAGCCAAGATGGGAAAACAGCTCACGCAATTACCATGTGGCCGAGGCTGTATGAAGAGGAACATCACGCACGGAACATCACGGAACATCGCAGCTTCATCACTGCACTTACGCAGCACATGCACCGCAGCTTCCTATTTCCAGCCATGTGCTAAAATACAGCCAACAAAGCGACTCACTATGAAAACACACCAGCAAAGATCAAAGGAGGAGCAGCCTGATCAGTAAGGTCTGACACGTGTCTGGTATATCCACCCACTTAGACGACAGAACCTTTTGCACACTGCTTGTTTGATGATGGGCGTCTTAATGGGCATGGCTGCACTGTGCTTTAGTGTAGCGCATCTTTAAAGGAGCAATTCATAAAAAAGAAATTCATTTAAAACCGTCTAAAACTAACTACAGAGACCTGGAGAGAGATCTACTGGAGTTAGCATGCTAACCGGCTAGCCCTGTACCTCCCATACGTTAGACAAGAGGTTAGAATATGCCATCAGAGCAGCAGATTCCACACCGCACTACAGTGACTCACTATCGCCTCTTCAGGTACCAAGGATTATTACAAGAGAGGACCGGGCCTGGGGCTAGCTGGTTAGCATGCTAACTTCAGTAGATACCTCTGCAGCATCATACAGAGACGTCATACACACAACCTCACCATGCGTACTTACATCAGGGGGGTGGTTAAAACACTTAGTACTCAAAAGGGCAATAGAACCTTGGTTCTTGAACTGGTTCTGTTCAGGCTTGGTAGAGCATCAAAAGATACAACATCAAGGTGACGTTACAATGCTAGTGGTTGATCTGACGTAGGTGTTTGAAGCCCCTCTGCTTGATTAGCTCCAGATTCACTTCTCTAGGTCGACTACGCCATCGTCACTTTGGTCAGTCACCTGATTGGCGTTCAGGTTTGGGCATGATATTAACCAATGATGTACAGAGCTGAGCAGAAGAGTAAGCACTCGCTGGGAAAGGGTTGGAAGGGATTGGCTGACCTGCCGTGACTCTCCATGTTTGACTGTGTCCTACTAGATCCCCAAAAAAGGTCACCTCTTAATGTATGGTAATAGACGGGACAGGGACGGCTTACACCTCCACCCTCAGACTGTGCGGCGGGGCTGTGAGCAGCAGATTAGATTTAACACCTGTTAAATCCCACCTATAATAATTCAAAGTCAAATTTAAAGGGCCACAGGAAGACAAACACTAACACTGCACTTTCCTGTAGGGCTGTTTCACACTCATGAAACAGAACAGCTGCTCCCAGAAGGAGGTGTGGGGGTGCAGGTGTGTTGGGAAGGAAGATAAAGGTGACCAGGATCAATAACTGATGATAAGTTTAGACTGATATGATCAATATTTATTGAGCTACACATACAGAAGTCTGTCTCTCAGTATGGCGTCGGGCCGCCGTGTTTGCTAACCCAACACGCCAGACGTCTCGGTATGGAGCTGTAGAGGTTCCTAATGGAGTCCTGTGATAATCCATCCCATGCAGCTTGAACATCCTCACACAGTTCCTGCAGATGGTGCGGTAGGGGTGGAGGTGGAGGGACACCAGGTCTTCTGGACGTGGGACAACAAACCGTTCCTCTTGGCGCTGCTAAGGACGCTTCTACTGCTGCTGTCCCTGGGAAAGGCGCCGTCTGGATGCAGCCCATGTCTTGTGGATCAGCACTAATGGAGCTTCACAGATGTGCACTAATCTACACGACCCCGAAGGTGACAGTGGTGTCTTCGGCCTTGTGGCACAGCCAACAGCCGAGTCCGGCTCTAACTAATGTCATGGAGGACATCCAACAGAATGCACCTCCAGGAGAAACGCTGCTGCCTCTTTGACGAACAGGCTCACTCTTTCTATACAGTGTACTTACGCTGCTCCGCCAGTAATGCACGTACATCACCGCCCCGGCCAAGACTGGTTTCATTGTTCCGTTGACAAATCACATATATCGATGGGTCAGTGGTAATGTTCCCCAGGACAAAGTAAGCAACATGTACGGAGTGGCATTCAGTCAATTTCCCCATCAGTTCCAGAGAAGGCTTGAGGGAGGATGATTACGTGTCAGACGGCTCGCTCCGCATCCTGAAAGGTTTTCCATTAGCCAGACATCAGCATGGCTAATGCGACAGCGGCGACCGCGGGAAGCCTTCAGTACTCCAACCGAGTGAAAAAAGGAGGCTATTCACTCGGCCATCATCCACACACAAACAAACACTCTCCTGGCCTTGGGAAAGCGTCTGACGGGATCCATTTTTCTCCTCAAGGGGAAAAAAACAGGTTAACCATGTGACTAACCGTGAAATCCCACCTCGAGGCCACCTGCTGCGGAGGGAGCCATCAGTCAATAGCAGTGCCTTATACCGTATCGCAAAGACGGAGCATCGCTGGAGTAAATAAGCTGGAGAAGGGACCCTTAGGAAACAGGACCCTCTCCTAAAGAGTCCTGAAGCACACGGCTGCTCGCTCCACGTACCACACGAGCAAACGGAATCGCTTGGAAATAAGATAAACCCTCACGCATGTTCACTCTCCCGCCGTAAACGCCACAATGCCTGCACACAGCGCTGAGAAGTAGGTCATCCGTCTGCAGCACCTGTCAGGTACTTGGAGAATTTGGTTAAGGCCTCATGGAGGTCAGGCTCTGTATATGATACAGCTCTATGCCAAAGCATGAACCCCCGAGGCTACAAGAAACAGACATGGCATACGTACAGTATATGGAACCCGGAACCCGTTCCACAGGGCTATGGTTGGCTCACAAATCTGATTGGTCTACAAGTCCGGAATGCAGTCTGTTGATGTTAGAGAAGTAAAAATCAGATCTCACTGGTCAGAAGGTCAGGAATGCAACATCTGATTAGTCCACAGTTAAGAAACACAGCCTCTGATTGGTCTACAAGTCAGAAACACAGGCTCTGATTGGTCAGCAAGTCAGAAACACAACCTCTGATTGGTCAACATGTCAGGAACAGAGCCTCTGATTGGTCCACAAGTCAGGAACACTGCCTCTGATTGGTCAGCAAGTCAGAAACACTGCCTCTGATTGGTCAGCAAGTCAGAAACACTGCCTCTGATTGGTCAGCAAGTCAGAAACACTGCCTCTGATTGGTCAGCAAGTCAGAAACACTGCCTCTGATTGGTCCACAAGTCAGAAACACAGCCTCTGATTGGTCCACAAGTCAGAAACACAGCCTCTGATTGGTCCACAAGTCAGAAACACAGCCTCTGATTGGTCCACAAGTCAGAAACACTGCCTCTGATTGGTCAGCAAGTCAGAAACACTGCCTCTGATTCATCGACATGTCAGAAACACAGCCTCTGACAGATCAAGAACAGAACCTTTCCTCTGGAAAGAAAGGAAGTAAGTCTCTGGTATGCAATAATTACAAGATCTATTATGTATCTCTATGTATCTCTAAGATGTTTGACTGCCGAGGGTTAACAGGGTGATACTAAAGGACCTCTATCACTGTAATATTATCTGAGTGCACAAACATTTGCCCCTATTCATCCCTATGGGGAAAAATAAAATAATAAACAAAGAAGAAGATCGTAAATCAGATGCTGATAGTGTTGTGCATTGCAAAGCCTTTTTAAAGTAATCCTGTTAAAGTGTATTATATTGTTATGGTTATTATGTCAGAACTAAAACTGAAAAAGTCACGTGGGACGAACTTTTGCTCATAGCTGCACCTGAACCTAATATGGCTTGGTGAGAGTGAAGTGTTTGTTGATTCAGGTGCTGGGAGCTGATGCAAATCTGCTTGTTGAAGGACGCCTGAGTGTCTGAGCGGAGGAGACCACGCCGCCTCCCTGGTCCAGCGCCTTGCCTACCTTTCCAAGCGATTCATCACCTTGTCAATTACACCAGGAGCAAAGACAAGGAGTGCACATAAATCAACATTATGAGCAGGGCTGAGAGAGAGAGAGAGAGAGAGAGAGAGAGAGAGAGAGAGAGAGAGAGAGAGAGAGAGAGAGATGCAGTGATACCGAAGTACGACGGCCACAAGGCCACAGAGTTGCCTCACTGTACACTATCAGCAGCAACTTCTTACCCAGACTGTAACACAGCCGGCTCAGCACTCAGCCTTCTCTCCGTCAGCCGTTCTGCCGAGCCGTGATCACGCAGCGACTCCTCATGTCCCCTCACTACAACAGAACTAATGGCCGGTGATTCAGATTAATTAAGAGCACTTGAAAGTCTGATTGCTTCTGAAGCCTGAACGAACAGCCGTCTACTGACACAGAGCACAACGTGGTCCAGATGTACACAACACCGTTCCAAAAGCGTTCTAATAGCCAGGGAAGGAAATAATTCTCTCCTCTACGGAAATTAAATGAGAGAAACCCTAATCAGAGTATCAACAATTCCAACATCCATTCATCAGCTCAGCAGACAAACCATGAGTCCCCTTGTGCATTAGGGTGGTAGTTCTTTCAGGCTCCTGCAGATGGCGCTGCACGGGGATGACAGGGTTATAAACCCCTGTGGGGTGTGAGTGACGGGATCCATAGATTGGGAAGAGGTGCTACAGTGCAGGGAATGTCTCGTTCCATGTGTGGAAAATGGCTCCAGAGCAGATGTTAATGATTGGCTAAAAGGAGGGACTGCATGTGGGCGTGGCCAAAGACCATAGTGTGAAGGAAGTAGCTGAATCTGCAGGTGTGTGGAAGCGTACGGTCATACGGGTCTACCAGCAGTGGATACAATCCCAGTCTACAGGGAATTCTCCTCGGAACTGTGCCAGGGAAGGCCTCCACCACATCTGGACCAACTGACCAAATGTGTAAGAGTGTCTGAACACTGATGCGGCCTATATCCAGAAACTCGTCCAGTACGTGCGAAATCCAGGCCACATGTATTTACAGCCCCATCATCACCGTGCAGCGCCATCTGCAGGAGCCTGGAGTTACTGCCACCTTAAACACACAGTGAGCTTATGTTAACATGCTGGTTGATTTCCATACACGGACTGGGCTAGCAAACAGTCCGGCTTTAGCGGTGTTAGTGTTCTAAGGGGCCGCAGTGTGGAACAGGGGACCATTGTTTTTAAACCAGTATCTGTGCGTCATGACTTGACTCAGACATTCCATCTATCGTCTCCAGCTTTGTGCTATATTCATAAACAGCTGTTACCACAGCGCCGGTTCCCCGCCGCTCGCCGTGATCCAACACAGCTTTAAATAACGAGCTTTGCATTATAGTCAGTGGTAAAGCCCGGAACAGGCCTGCGGAGCTACATCTGAGCCCCGACTCCATGAGTCATCACTTTAACTTTAGACCTTGAGATAGAGGGCCCCCACCAGCAGCCCAAAGCACACAGCCGGCGTCAGCCTCCCCGCTTCCGAGGAACTTACACTTTATCCCTCTTTATGAATTCTAATGGCATAGGATGACGGAGACGGGGGGCAGCGAGGACACAGGCTTTAGTCTGCGCTGAACTCGCCCTCCGAGGTAATACTGAGAGCGCAGGCCGGGGCTCAGGCCTACAAACCAAACATTATCGTTAACATACAACAGCACCACACCACCAACACGTACCCGTACCAGGATACAAGTCAGGAGCACCTCACAAAGAACTGGCTGCAACAAACAGGTGTATATATCCACCAGAAAAATGGACAACAGGTGAGAGTCATTAGCACTCAGTGAGTCCTGATTGGTGGCTGTGGGACATGTGACAGTGATGTCATACACCAGCGACTCCTGGGAGTTGTAGTTCGGGGATACAGCAAAAGCAGAGAGAGAACCAGGGGGTGTGGCCAGATGAGGAATCGAGCAGGACTGGTATTTCTGAGAAGCTCTGAATTATAAAAGGAAATTCCATCTGGAATTATTACTGAGCACGCTGTAGAAACTAGGGACATGGCCGATTCACCCTGGATTACAGTCATGGAGCTCACTGGTGATTTACCTCCCCAGAGTATAAGCCCAGAGTACCAGCCCGGAGTACCAGCCCAGAGTACTTCCCCAGAGTACCTCCCCAGAGTACCAGCCCAGAATACCTCTCCAGGGTACCTCTCCAGGGTACCTCTCCAGAGTACCTCCCCAGAGTACCTCTCCAAAGTACCACCCCAAAGTACCTCCCCAGAGTACCTCCCCAGAATACCTCTCCAAAGTACCACCCCAGAATACCTCCCCAGAGTACCCCAGAGACAGACTAGTAGCTTTTTTGGAGGTTTTCTTTTACATTTACAGTTCCGCTCACTACTCAGAACCCAGCTTTGTGCCAGCATGCAGTGTAAAGGGATGTGATGTAATGTGATCATTATTTAAAACACACAGTATGATCAGTGTTCAGTATGAACTGTGTTCAGTGTGTAATCGTGTACAGTGTTTTTGTAGTGAAGTGCATATTCAGATTTCCTTGATAAATCTGATCTCATCAGGGAATGTTTTAGCTTTAAGTCTGGTGAGCGCCAGATACTATCAGGTATTGTAACGGGTGACTCACTCCAGGCGGGTTCAAACCCAGACCTGCCACATGCCGGTCCAACGCAAACTGACTGAGCCACCGGCAAGCTTGAGAGGAACCCAAGTGCAGAGCAGAAAGGGAGCAGACAACTGAACTAAATAACTGAAGAGCAGCTAGCAGTGGGATTCAAACCCACAAACTACCGTGTGGTAACTGCGGAGCATTACCGCTACGCCACCACAGAGGAGGTGGAAAAACAAAAACAGGTGGCAACTAAAAAGAGTGTGGGGAGCTAGCGAGCACGTGGCAACAAACAGATAAATCAAAACGAGTCTCCCCCAAACAAAAGACTAAGGGATCAGGGCAACAAAACAGGGATGTGCTTTTAACAAAGGAATCTTTATTTTCTTTTCATTTTTTTAGTTTTCTCTTTTCTTTTACCATGAGAGACCAGGTTACCAGCTGAGTCAAAACAAAGACTGAGCAACGCTGGTCTGGAGCACTGCTCTTAAGTAGAGTGTCCCACAGGTGTATTTAATCTGTCTTAATGGGGCCTGCTCCTGCGTTGCCCCCAGTGGCTGGTGCAGGACAAGTCCCAGAACCTGCCCTTACAGGTATGCACCAGATGCGATCAGATACACAGCAGTTACCGTCAGGTTTGCACCAGATTCATAACTGCTCTTAGTCGCGTGTAGAACAGCTGTATGAGGAGACCTGGATGCAAGGCTAACTCAGAGCCCCTTATCTCTCCGGCGGCTGTATCAGGAGACCGCTGAACCCTTTTCACACCTGTAATGTCTCAACCCACGCTGATGGAAACATTACACGATTATCATGACACAAAAGTTTGAAGAAGCTCAACTGAGGCGTACGGCCCGGTCGAGGTGAAAAGAGGAGCACTTAGGGACTCTCGCCGCGGCCCCCGCTGGGCCCCGGGTAAACAAAGGCTTCATTCACATTACAAGCTCTGTCACTCAGTTCTGATCTCTAGCTCAGACCTGATCCTCCTGCTTTTATGGCTCGCGTTTGTGCTCGTAACTGACCCATATCTGCCTTAAGCGTGAACTGGCACCTGCCCTGAAACGACCTGGGTATGGCGAACCAAAATCGTATCTAGTAACAAACAAAAACACATTTCAGAATTCCAGTCGGAGCTTATTCATCATCGCATCGCCACTGTGGTAGTAGAAATGCCTCATAAGGTGCATTGATTATTTGAATATTATGAAATAAAATCCAATAAATAAATCAATAAATTACACTCAACATCAAAAGAACAGCTGCACCCAGAAAGAAGTGTGGGATTGCAATTGGGAAGCAGTGTCTCTCAGTATCGCTAACCCAACACGCCAGACGTCTCGGTATGGAGCTGTAGAGGTTCCTGATGGAGTCCTGTGATAATCCATCCCATGCAGCTTGAACATCCTCACACAGTTCCTGCAGATGGTGCGGTAGGGGTGGAGGTGGAGGGACGCCAGGTCTTCTGGACGTGTGACGACAAACCGCTCATCTTGGTGCTGACCACGGTGCCTCCACACACGGATTCGTTGGGCGTCTCCACCAAGACTAAAGCGGGACTCGTCACTGAAGATGACCCGCTGCCATTCTGAGTCACTCCATGACAGTCTGGTACGACACCACTGCAGTCTTTGGTGACGGTGACGTGGTGTTAAGGACAGTCGTGGTAACGGTCTGTGTGCAGGTAGTCCTGCGTGGTGCAGCCGTCTGCCGATGGTGCTGCACTAACAGGATGACTCATGGAGGACACCACTGCTCTACTGTCTGTAATGGTGGCTGTTGATGAGACACATCATTTTACCACATTTCAAACTTTAAAATCTGACCGCTTATTCCACCATGTTATGGTCAAATCTGTCCTTCCGTTTGGCTTATGTGGTCACAGCGTAACATGGCCAAATAAAAAAAGCTTGAAGTGAGCCCACCAATCAGGGTACAGTATTTTGTTTTGAGCTTGTTTTGACCTGTTGGACAGCGCTTGGTTCTAGCTAATGGAACCTGTTCTCCTTCAGTGTTCTGTGCTGATGATGATGTGAATAGACGTCAGTGTCAGACTAATGAATGAGCTTCTATTAAAGACTGGTGGACTGAGAGACACTAGAGTCTCTTCACCTACACTGAGCTGATGAAGAGTCCTGTTCCAGAAATGATAATAGAACATTAGAGCCGTAATAAACCATGCTCCTGTTACTCTCCATACTTAAGTACATCTGAAGGTACATACTTTAGTACTGTTACTCTCCATACTTAAGTACATCTGAAGGTACATACTTTAGTACTGTTACTCTCCATACTTAAGTACATCTGAAGGTACATACTTTAGTACTGGTACTCTCCATACTTAAATACATCTGAAGGTACATACTTTAGTACTGGTACTCTCCATACTTAAGTACATCTGAAGGTAAATACTTTAGTACTGTTACTCCAGTGGAGGTCTAAAGGGAGGAACTGACACTGGAGGAGGAGTTTGCCTTTGGGGATCTCTACTTTAATTTAACTGTGTGGATTGTGTAGAACGTCCAGCACTGCACATGCATATTAAGGTAACAAATTTGGATTTGTGCCACGTTAACCCGGTACCATATACAGAACCAAGCCTCTGGGACTCTCTCCATCAGCCATCCAAAAAGTGGCAGCGAGTGAATGAACCTGTCTCCTGCCGTACAGGCTCCAGCTCACCTGCTGTTTGAATTCATTTCAATTCCAACATCAAAGATGACTTTGATCAGAGCTTTTACAGCCATCAGAGCATAAATGAGTCAGGGGGGCAGGGTGGGACCGCCATTGACTGGTGGCGAGGACGTCTTGGTGACCCTCAGCTATCTGTCTGCCTGTGAAAATGAAGGCTGGGGATCGATAGGTGAGCGGCCCTTTGAACTCTTATCTTGAGAGGAGCCACCTGTGCTGCCGTGTTTGTCCCTCCCTGCAAACTAATGCACAAAGTCTGGCGGCCCACATTAATTAAAGAGACATTAAAGGTAAACCAAATGTCACCACAATCTCTCTACCCCTGTCTTTCCGTCCCTCGCGGCTGTCTTTATCGCTCCGGTTCAACCGCGAGGCTCTGCCGTGGTTAATTGGTCACTTTTTGCCGTGAGGTTACGGATTGTTCAACCTTTGTTATTTCCTGTACGGGTTAATACAGACCGTGACCCCTGAGACTCTGAGACTGTGACATCTGTATACAAAGCTGTAGGAAAGGTAAGAAGAACAGAGTTAGATCAACAATACTGTCTTTCAGTTTACTTACTTTACTTCAGTCTTCAGTGGAGGTATGGTCTGTGGATCAGACAGTCCTGTCTCTGTAGACGAGGACAAGGATGTATGGTCTGTGGATCAGACAGTTCTGTCTCTGTAGACGAGGACAGGGATGTATGGTCTGTGGATCAGACAGTCCTGTCTCTGTAGACAAGGACAGGGATGTATGGTCTGTGGATCAGACAGTTCTGTCTCTGTAGACGAGGACAGGGATGTATGGTCTGTGGATCAGACAGTTCTGTCCCTGTAGACGAGGACAGGGATGTATGGTCTGTGGATCAGACAGTCCTGTCCCTGTAGACGAGGACAGGGATGTATGGTCTGTGGATCAGACAGTCCTTTCTCTGTAGACAAGGACAGGGATGTATAGTCTGTGGATCAGACAGCTCTGTCTCTGTAGACAAAGAAAGGGATGTATGGTCTGTGGATCAGACAGTCCTGTCCCTGTAGACGAGGACAGGGATGTATGATCTGTGGATCAGACAGTCCTGTCTCTGTAGACAAGGACAGGGATGTATGGTCTGTGGATCAGACAGTCCTTTCTCTGTTGATGAGGACAGGGATGTATGGTCTGTGGATCAGACAGTCCTTTCTCTGTAGACAAGGACAGGGATGTATGGTCTGTCAGTCCAATCTCTGTAGAAGAGGACAGGGTCGTATGGTGATCAGTAAAGTGATGGTCAGGTCTGTGAATCAGACAGTCCAGTCTCTGTAGAAGAGGACAGGGTCATATGGTGATCAGTAAAGTGATGGTCAGGTCTGTGAATCAGACAGTCCAGTCTCTGTAGAAGAGGACAGGGTCATATGGTGATCTGTAAAGAGATGGTCAGGTCTGTGAATCAGACAGTCCAGTCTCTGTAGAAGAGGAGAGGGTCGTATGGTGATCAGTAACTGGTCATGGTCAGATCTGTGGATCAGACAGTCCAGTCTCTGTAGAAGAGGACAGGGTCATATAGTGATCAGTAACTGGTCATGGTCAGATCTGTGGATCAGACAGTCCAGTCTCTTGTAGAAGAGGACAGGGTTGTATAGTGATCAGTAACTAGTCATGGTCAGGTCCGTGGATCAGACAATCCAGTCTCTGTAGAAGAGGACAGGGTCATATGGTGATCAGTAAAGTGATGGTCAGGTCTGTGGATCAGACAGTCCAGTCTCTGTTGAAGAGGACAGGGTCGTATGGTGATCAGTAAAGTGATGGTCAGGTCTGTGGATCAGACAGTCCAGTCTCTGTAGAAGAGGACAGGGTTGTATGGTCTGTCAGTCCAATCTCTGTAGAAGAGGACAGGGTTGTATAGTGATCAGTAACTAGTCATGGTCAGGTCCGTGGATCAGACAATCCAGTCTCTGTAGAAGAGGACAGGGTCATATGGTGATCAGTAACTGGTCATGGTCAGGTCCGTGGATCAGACAATCCAGTCTCTGTAGAAGAGGACAGGGTCATATGGTGATCTGTAAAGTGATGGTCAGGTCTGTGGATCAGACAGTTCAGTCTCTGTAGAAGAGGACAGGGTCGTATGGTGATCAGTAAAGTGATGGTCAGGTCTGTGGATCAGACAGTCCAGTCTCTGTAGAAGAGGACAGGGTCGTATGGTGATCAGTAAAGTGATGGTCAGGTCTGTGGATCAGACAGTCCAGTCTCTTGTAGAAGAGGACAGGGTCATATAGTGATCAGTAACTGGTCATGGTCAGATCTGTGGATCAGACAGTCCAGTCTCTTGTAGAAGAGGACAGGGTTGTATAGTGATCAGTAACTGGTCATGGTCAGGTCTGTGGATCAGACAGTCCAGTCTCTGTAGAAGAGGACAGGGTTGTATGGTCTGTCAGTCCAATCTCTGTAGAAGAGGACAGGGTCGTATGGTGATCTGTAAAGTGATGGTCAGGTCTGTGGATCAGACAGTCCAGTCTCTGTAGAAGAGGACAGGGTCGTATGGTGATCAGTAAAGTGATGGTCAGGTCTGTGGATCAGACAGTCCAATCTCTGTAGAAGAGGACAGGGTCGTATGGTGATCTGTAAAGTGATGGTCAGGTCTGTGGATCAGACAGTCCAGTCTCTGTAGAAGAGGACAGGGTTGTATGGTGATCAGTAAAGTGATGGTCAGGTCTGTGGATCAGACAGTCCAGTCTCTGTAGAAGAGGACAGGGTTGTATGGTGATCAGTAAAGGGATGGTCAGGTGGGTGGATCAGACAGTCCAGTCTCTGCTGAAGAGGACAGGGTCGTATGGTGATCAGTAAAGTGATGGTCAGGTCTGTGGATCAGACAGTCCAGTCTCTGTAGAAGAGGAGAGGGTTGTATGGTGATCAGTAAAGGGATGGTCAGGTGGGTGGATCAGACAGTCCAGTCTCTGCTGAAGAGGACAGGGATCATATGGTGATCAGTAAAGTGATGGTCAGGTCTGTGGATCAGACAGTCCAGTCTCTGTAGAAGAGGACAGGGTTGTATGGTGATCAGTAAAGTGATGGTCAGGTCTGTGGATCAGACAGTCCAGTCTCTGCTGAAGAGGACAGGGTTGTATGGTGATCAGTAAAGGGATGGTCAGGTCTGTGGATCAGACAGTCCAGTCTCTGCTGAAGAGGACAGGGTCGTATGGTGATCAGTAAAGTGATGGTCAGACAAGTGACAGGCCAGGCTACGACTCGGGAGAGTGTCCACTTAATGTCCGGTTTGACTCGCTGACGTCCTCATTGTTTTTGTGGGTTGTCTTCTCAGGCACAGTTCTCTGGAGCAGGCAAACACAGGCACTGGGACCAGGCATCAGCAGACAGCACTCCATCATCTCCACCCGAGCTAAGAAACACTCCATGTCCTCACGGTCTCTGCAGACACACACGCATACATGGGCTCTTAGACTAACAACCTCAAACTGCGCCTCTCTCCTCCCGAGGCATGGCAGGCTGCGGGAGCAGGAGACCAGCAGGAGACCGGACTTCCAGGAATATCATAAAGCCAGGCTTCCCCGGACCCGCAGCGGTAAGATAAACCTACACTGAATGAAGAGTGTACTTTTAAACAGTTCTTGGGATCGTTACCATAGAGGAACCACTTTTGGTTCCCTAAGGAACCTTTCAGCAAAAGTGAAAGAACCACTGGAAGAACTCCGTGCCCTCTTTTCCACTACAGGACTGAGCGGTTCTGAGCCCAGAAGGTTCTGATGTGTTTACATTTGGGGGTGAAACTTGGCCGGATGCGGTTCCATACTCCCATTTCCACTGATGTGGTTGAAAACGAGCTGTTTCTCTATTTTGGTGAACTCATGAATAATTAGCTGAGCTCTTCTCTGATTGGCTGGTTTACAGCGAAACCCCTCCCCTGATGATCAC
Source organism: Prochilodus magdalenae (assembly GCA_024036415.1). Classification (NCBI taxonomy): domain Eukaryota; kingdom Metazoa; phylum Chordata; class Actinopteri; order Characiformes; family Prochilodontidae; genus Prochilodus; species Prochilodus magdalenae. Next base: position 32,974 of record JAMWET010001049.1, on the reverse strand, counting down.
AAAAAACACTAGACTAAATAAACTGAGCCTCTGTGTAAACAAGCTCCGCCCTCATACTGTTCAGCTAGCTATGCTAGTTACTTGGAGCTAATGCTAGTCGCTAGCGTTCCCTGTACTAGCTACTGGCTCCATCTGGACACCAACACACAGTAGGTTAAAGCTGATCCTCACTATGGAGCTCTCAGTTTAAGATGATCTGCTCCAACCGCCACACACGGATACAATCACACAGCATGGCTGCTACTTACAGGCTGCTGTTGGGGTGGTGGTGCTAATAAAGGTGGAGCTGCTCCTCTCTTCAGTCTCTTCAGGGTCAGACGCTGAGCGGAGCTGCTCCATATCGTCCAGAGAGGTTTGGGAATCTGTCCGGAGTGGAATGTGCAGACTGCAGGATTAAAGGTGTTCCGGGATCCTGTTAAAGATGTGGAGCTGGAGTTCCTGTTCTCCAGCTTGTTTTGGGAATTTTCTGTTCCACCTTAAATGGTGCTGCAGGACATTCTGGTGCCTGTACAAGCTGCAGCGGAACATTGGATTAAGAAGCTGCTGAATAGGAAGCAGCTACAGCCTGGTTTAAAGAGGAACATCCACCACAAAGGTGTTCCTTTGATTTGGTTTGGAGGTGAAGCCTGCAGGAATGTTGATCTCCTCCTCCGCCGGCAGGACTTCACAGTAGTCAGAACTGCTCTGTTTGTGGCTCGGATGGGCGACTCAGTGGAATTGATACGAGGTTGACCTTTGACTTTGTGAGCTGTCTAACCTCAGAATGACAAAGAGATCAGGAGGGTTAGTCAAACCAGTGGCCATTCCGTCGGGAGAATTTGGAAAACTCTCTCTTCCTATTTACACTCTTGAGCTGCCACTCTAGTGGATCCACTAGGCCTGGTCTACGTCAGGTATTGAGCAGATGGCTGGGGTTATAATACCAGGGTGTTTAGTGAACCCGAGGGCCAGGTTACCGTGGAGGTTCATGTCCTCCGCCGGCGGTGGTTCAGTCTGTGCTGTAAATGGAGCACAGTTCTGCAGACAGACTCACGAAGGAGGTCAGAACTTCAGCTGGTCCTCCCTCATCGCCTGTCCCCCTGCAGGGTCACCTTTTCTGTCACTGAGCATATGCAGAGAGGGAATGAGCAGTCCAAGCTATTTCTGGCCTGTGTCAAGCTCTTCCAGGGAACATCAGGAACTCCACCCTAGTCAAACAGCACAACGCTAGCTAGCTAATCCAGCAGCTAACAGTATTTATCTATCGCTGACCAACAGCATTAACTATAGGTCACTAATTAGCTTACAAGGTTGGTGATGGATAAAGCAACGAAGGGATAAAGGAACAATGGTGTGTGGCCAATAGAATGAAGGGATGAGGGAACAGTGTTGGTGATGGATAAAGGGATGAAGGGATGAATGAACAATGTTGGTGATGGCTAACGGAATGAAAGGATGAAGGAACAATGTTGGTGATGGATAAAGGAATGAAGGGATGAAGGAACAGTGTTGGTGATGGATAAAGGAATGAAGGGATGAAGGAACAGTGTTGGTGATGGATAAAGTAATGAAGGGATGAGGGAACAGTGTTGGTGATGGATAAAGGAATGGAGGGATGAGGGAACAGTGTTGGTGATGGATAAAGGAATGAAGGGATGAAGGAACAGTGTTGGTGATGGATAAAGGGGTGAAGGAACAGTGTTGGTGATGGATAAAGGAATGAAGGGGTGAAGGAACAGTGTTGGTGATGGATGAAGGGGTGAAGGAACAGTGTTGGTGATGGATAAAGGAATGAAGGGATGAAGGAACAGTGTTGGTGATGGATAAAGGAATGAAGGGATGAAGGAACAGTGTTGGTGATGGATGAAGGGGTGAAGGAACAGTGTTGGTGATGGATGAAGGGGTGAAGGAACAGTGTTGGTGATGGAAGGTTTCACGTGTTTAGGCTTCATGCCTCTGCGGTGTAAACCTACCGCTGCGTGTCGCCGCTACATCACAGCGGGACCACAGAGAGTGAACGAGGGGCCCAGACTATTCCTAGCCTGTATCAAGGCCTTCCAGGGAACCGCAGGAAACCCGGACCCCCTGCACCCACCAACATCGCGCATGCCAAGCCTGTGAAACACCAGCCAGCTGCACTCGCTAATTAAGAAGTGCTGCTCTACATGGCACCGGTGTCAGCGGGTCTGAGAAGTCCTGTACACATCTGTCCACATGCACGGTACCTATAACATTCACAACCATGGAGTCACCTGTAGAACTACATCATATACTGACCCTACAGGACACTCTGTAGGTGTACAGGTCCAGACTGTAGTCCATCTGTTTCTCTGTGTACTGTATTACCCTGTTCTTTAATGGTCAGGACCCCCACAGGACCACCACAGAGCAGGTATGATGTGGGTGGTGGATCATTCCCAGCACTGCAGTGACACTGACGTGGTGGTGGTGTGTTAGTGTGTGTGGTGCTGGTGTGAGTGGATCAGACACAGCAGTGCTGCACACTCAGAAATACCGAGTGTGCTTCCTCTGAGCCACATAACCCATAAACAGCTTGGGGCACTCTAACCCACCAGGGAACCTACATGTGTCTTAGATATGGATATACACCCATCCTTCAGTGAAGAGCTGCACCCAGATGGAGTGAAAGTTGGTGTGTAGGTTTGACATGGTGAGACATGCTAATGATTCCACACTCATGTGACGTGAGCAAGGGCGGGTCTTCCCTCTGTACCTGACTGACCCAACACCACCATTACAGACATCCAGTGAGCAGTGGTGTCCTCCATGAGTCCTCCTGTTAGTGCAGCACCATCGGCAGACGGCTGCACCACGCAGGACTACCTGCACACAGACCGTTACCACGACTGTCCTTAACACCACGTCACCGTCACCAAAGACTGCAGTGGTGTCGTACCAGACTGTCATGGAGGGACTCAGAATGGCAGCGGGTCATCTTCAGTGTAATGAGGAGACCCTGTCATGAGGAGAACCTGCTATGAGGAGACCCTGCTATGAGGAGAACCTGATATGAGGAGACCCTGTCATGAGGAGAACCTGCTATGAGGAGAACCTGCTATGAGGAGACCCTGCTATGAGGAGAGCCTGCTATGAGGAGACCCTGTCATGAGGAGAACCTGCTATGAGGAGACCCTGCTATGAGGAGAACCTGCTATGAGGAGACCCTACTATAAGACCCTGCTATGAGGAGACCCTGCTATAAGGAGAACCTGCTATGAGGAGAACCTGCTATGAGGAGACCCTGCTATGAGGAGACCCTGCTATGAGGAGAGCCTGCTATGAGGAGACCCTGTCATGAGGAGAACCTGCTATGAGGAGACCCTGCTATGAGGAGAACCTGCTATGAGGAGAACCTGCTATGAGGAGAACGTGCTATGAGGAGACCCTGCTAAGAGGAGACCCTGCTATGAGGAGAACCTGCTATGAGGAGAAACTGCGATGAGACCCTGCTATGAGGAGACCCTGCTATGAGGAAAACCTGCTATGAGACCCTGCTATGAGGAGAACCTGCTAAGAGGAGACCCTGCTATGATGAGAACGTGCTATGAGGAGAACCTGCTATGAGGAGAACCTGCTATGAGGAGAACCTGCTATGAGGAGAACCTGCTATGAGGAGAACCTGCTATGAGGAGAACCTGCTATGAGGAGAACCTGCTATGAGGAGAACCTGCTATGAGGAGAACCTGCTAGGAGGAGAACCTGCTAGGAGGAGAACCTGCTAGGAGGAGACCCTGCTATGAGGAGAACCTGCTATGAGGAGAACCTGCTATGAGGAGACCCTGTCATGAGGAGAACCTGCTATGAGGAGAGCCTGCTATGAGGAGAGCCTGCTATGAGGAGAGCCTGCTATGAGGAGAACCTGCTATGAGGAGAGCCTGCTATGAGGAGAGCCTGCTATGAGGAGAACCTGCTATGAGGAGACCCTGCTATGAGGAGAACCTGCTATGAGGAGACCCTACTATGAGACCCTGCTATGAGGAGACCCTGCTATGAGGAGACCCTGCTATGAGGAGACCCTGCTATAAGGAGAACCTGCTATGAGGAGAACCTGCTATGAGGAGAACCTGCGATGAGACCCTGCTATGAGGAGAACCTGCTATGAGGAGAACCTGCTATGAGGAGACCCGCTAAGAGGAGACCCTGCTATGAGGAGGGCCTGCTATGAGGAGAGCATGCTATGAGGAGAACCTGATATGAGGAGACCCTGCTAAAAGGCGACCCTGCTATGAGGAGAACCTGCTATGAGGAGAACCTGCTATGAGGAGAACCTGCTGTGAGGAGACCCTGCTATGAGGAGACCCTGCTATAAGGAGAACCTGCTATGAGGAGAACCTGCTACGAGGAGACCCTGCTACGAGGAGAGCCTGCTATGAGGAGAACCTGCTATGAGGAGACCCTGCTATGAGGAGAACCTGCTATGAGACCCTGCTATGAGGAGAACCTGCTATGAGGAGACCCTACTATGAGACCCTGCTAAGAGGAGACCCTGCTATGAGGAGACCCTGCTATAAGGAGACCCTGCTATGAGGAGAACCTGCTATGAGGAGAACCTGCTATGAGGAGAACCTGCTGTGAGGAGACCCTGCTATGAGGAGACCCTGCTATAAGGAGAACCTGCTATGAGGAGAACCTGCTACGAGGAGACCCTGCTACGAGGAGAGCCTGCTATGAGGAGAACCTGCTATGAGGAGACCCTGCTATGAGGAGAACCTGCTATGAGACCCTGCTATGAGGAGAAGCTGCTATGAGGAGAACCTGCTATGAGGAGACCCTGCTAAGAAGAGACCCTGCTATGAGGAGAACCTGCTATGAGGAGAACCTGCTATGAGGAGACCCTGCTATGAGGAAAACCTGCTATGAGGAGAACCTGCTATGAGGAGACCCCGCTATGAGGAGACCCCGTTATGAGGAGACCCTGCTATGAGGAGAACCTGCTATGAGGAGAACCTGCTATGAGGAGAACCTGCTATGAGGAGACCCTGCTATGAGGAGAACCTGCTATGAGGAGACCCTGCTATGAGGAGAACCTGCTATGAGGAGAACCTGCTATGAGGAGACCCTGCTATGAGGAGAACCTGCTATGAGGAGAACCTGCTGTGAGGAGACCCTGCTATGAGGAGAACCTGCTATGAGGAGAACCTGCTATGAGGAGAACCTGCTATGAGGAGAACCTGCTATGAGGAGACCCTGCTATGAGGAGACCCTGCTATGAGGAGAACCTGCTATGAGGAGAACCTGCTGTGAGGAGAACCTGCTGTGAGGAGAACCTGCTATGAGTAGAACCTGCTGTGAGGAGAACCTGCTATGAGGAGAACCTGCTGTGAGGAGAACCTGCTGTGAGGAGAACCTGCTATGAGGAGACCCTGCTGTGAGGAGAACCTGCTATGAGGAGAACCTGCTGTGAGGAGACCCTGCTATGAGGAGAACCTGCTATGAGGAGACCCTGCTGTGAGGAGAACCTGCTATGAGGAGAACCTGCTGTGAGGAGACCCTGCTATGAGGAGAACCTGCTATGAGGAGAACCTGCTATGAGGAGAACCTGCTATGAGGAGACCCTGCTATGAGGAGGCCCTGCTATGAGGAGGCCCTGCTATGAGGAGGCCCTGCTATGAGGAGACCCTGTTATGAGGAGAACCTGCTACGAGGAGACCCTGCTACGAGGTGAGCCTGCTATGAGGAGGCCCTGCTATGAGGAGGCCCTGCTATAAGGAGAACCTGCTACGAGGAGGCCCTGCTATGAGGAGGCCCTGCTATGAGGAGACCCTGCTATGAGGAGACCCTGCTATGAGGAGACCCTGCTATGAGGAAAACCTGCTATGAGGAGACCCTGCTATGAGGAGACCCTGCTATGAGGAGAGGCTGCTATGAGGAGAACCTGCTATGAGGAGACCCTGCTATGAGGAGGCCCTGCTACGAGGAGAACCTGCTATGAGGAGACCCTGCTATGAGGAGACCCTGCTATGAGGAGAACCTGCTACGAGGAGACCCTGCTATGAGGAGACCCTGCTATGAGGAGACCCTGCTATGAGGAGACCCCGCTATGAGGAGGCTCTGCTATGAGGAGAACCTGCTATGAGGAGAACCTGCTATGAGGAGACCCTGCTATGAGGAGAACCTGCTATGAGGAGAACCTGCTATGAGGAGACCCTGCTATGAGGAGACCCTGCTATGAGGAGAACCTGCTATGAGGAGAACCTGCTATGAGGAGAACCTGCTATGAGGAGAACCTGCTGTGAGGAGAACCTGCTATGAGGAGAACCTGCTATGAGGAGACCCTGCTATGAGGAGACCCTGCTATGGGGAGAACCTGCTATGAGGAGACCCTGCTATGAGGAGACCCTGCTATGAGACCCTGCTATGAGAAGAACCTGCTATGAGGAGACCCTGCTATGAGGAGACCCCGCTATGAGGAGACCCCGCTATGAGGAGAACCTGCTATGAGGAGAACCTGCTATGAGGAGAACCTGCTATGAGGAGAACCTGCTGTGAGTAGTAGCTGTGTGTAAACCCTTGAATCCCTGGTTCATCACCAGCACTGTTAATTATTCATAGGCCATAGATTGGCTTCTATGGTGAGAGTGTTTTGAGTCTGTGGGTCTTAAAGTTATTATCCCTGTACAGATCTGAGGTTACAAACATCAAAGCATTCCTTCAGCGGATCTCTTTTGTACATAAAGATCTAAAGAATGAATCTCAGTTTAGAGTAGAAGGGTACTACTACTCCGCATAATGATTAGAGGTGCGGATGATGCACACAGCCATTCCTATTCTAGACACGCAGTGTCCTCATATGAGCAGAAACGCACTTCTGGGAGTGGATCAATCAAAGTAATAAACTCCACTCCTCTGTTAGCACATGTGTTTAAGCCCCTCCCAGTGTGCCGTCAGTATTTCCTGCCCAGTGGTCATCTGTATCAGCGTGCTTGGGGCTATCGACGCGGTGCGGCCTGCGGGGAAATAACGCACACGGTCATGAGTAATGTTACAAAGTCTATATTTACTCACCTGTATGATCACATTGATCAGTGAGGAGGTCATTCAGGGAAACAACCATCAACCAAACTGAGGAGTGGACAAAAACTCCAGTGGCTCAGTGGTACACTGACATCTAGTGGCTGATGTTGGGAAAGACGGGTCACATAGATGGGGCTGCAAGGTCTGCTCCTGCAGCGGATGTGTGTGTGCAGAGGTGAAATTAAATTAAATTAAATTAAATTAAATTGTTGACACCCTCTAAAAGCAAAGATGCTAAATTTTGTTATTTATATTTAAATCAATTATTACTGACAACAAAGTAAAAACACAATTATAAGCAACTAAAAAGTCTCTATAAAGTATAAAGTCAAAAGCTCATAGACACCCCCCCTAATTACTGAGTTCAGGTGATTTAGCCACACCCACAAACGAAGCACACAGCCACGCAGTCCCAATCCACAATCACTGACAGGAGAATAGGTCATACCGAAGAGCTCTGGACCACTGTAGGTGCTAATATTGAATAAGTGGCCAGGAACAACACCAGCTCGTCCACAAAGTGTTCCGTAGTGCCTCTGGAAGCAACATCAGCACAAGAACCGTGCCTCAGGACTTACATGAAATGGGTCCCAAGGCCCACACGAGCCTAAGCTCACTGCGTGCAATGCCGAGTGTAGGCTGGAGCGGTGTAAAGTGCCGCCGCTGGACTCTGGAGCGGTGGAAAGCACCCCGGTGCACAAAGCCAGCTCCATGAAGACATGGTCTGATGAGTTTGGTGTAGATGAACTCCAGAGTCCTGACCTCAACCCCACTGAACACCTCTGGGATGAACCTGAACACTGATTGTAAGGCTTGTCCAACATCAGTACCTGACCTCACAGATGCTCTTGTGACTGAATGGTCTCAAATTCCCACCGACCCAGCTTCCCAGAGGAGTGGGTGCTGTTGTAGCTCTAAAGGAGGGGACCCATTCCATACTAACGCCCATCATTTTGGAATGGGATGTCCAGTCAGCTTACATAGGTATGACGGTCAGGTGTCCATATAGCGTCGTTAGGTTCCGCGGCGTTGCATCAATATTAATCAGCAGGCATCGATCAGTTTCAGCTTCCGTAGGTCATGGAAGAGGCCGCTGTGAAAGTGCTCTTGATGCAGGTGCTTCGGATCAACGTGGATTCCGGTGCAATGATATCCTTGGAAAATCCTGACTGCCATCCTCTCCCTCCGAAAGGCCTTGCTACATCAGCTGAAGACAACCTCAGCAGTGTGTTTGGGGTTTGGCTGATGGTGCTAGAGGGCGCTACTGAGTGAGAACAAAATGAGTGCATGGTCATGTGGTCATCAGATCCTTAAAAATGAATCCTTTTCCATCCGTCCATCCATCCATCCATTCATCCATCCATCCATCCATCCATCTATAAACTCCCCAGACAGGAAATGAGTCACCTTGTGTGTTTGAGGTAGTAGTAACTTCAGGCCCCTGCAGATGGCGCTGCATGAGGAGGATGGAGCTATGCACGAGTGAGTGTTCTTTCAGAAGTTGGTTGTGGAGGACCTGCGTTGAGTTCTAGCAGTGGAGCAATTTGTATTCACAAACACGCCGTGGTTCGAACAAGGGATTGCGATGCAGGACTACATTTTTTTTTTCCTGTTGCTTCAAACCACATATGCTAATTCGTTTACGTCCTGCTAATCACTCTCACTCGTTCCTTTTACTCTCTCTCTCTCTCTCTCTCCTCATTGAGCCCCAGGAGTGACATTCGCTTGTGTGAACACCTGGGAGCCACCAGAGCTGCTCGAGTCACTGAAGCTTCGTCTCCGTTGGCCCTGTCCTGCTCGTCAGCCGGCCTGACTAAAATGACCACCAGCTTCTGGCACTGATCATAAACCCACTCTCACTCTAACAGAGAACCGAAGAGATGGGTCTAACTCTGCATACTTCCTCCTGGATTACTCCGCTGCTAGCTGAGCTTCCTCTGCTTAGCCGCTTCTCACCGCCTCCTTATCTGCTAATACGTATCCCATAATCCTCTCCATAAGCACAGTTGCAGTGTTAGCAGAAGAAGACCAACACGGTGGACGACTCCGCTTTCTAAGGCACGGGCAAGGCCTGTTTGTGGTGTGGTCTGTGATCCCGAGCACTGCCCATTTCCCTGGACCATTTCCACACCGCAGGCTACCGGATAGGAAACAGAGGAGCAGACGACCCCACTGAGCTACAGCCATGGACACGAGCTAACTGGACTCACAGAGGTAACGCTAGAACCCTCAGCATCCTTCATAACCAGGGATGCTGCGTTAGTGATCACTGGTGGACGCGGCGCGGGTGACCACCCACATGGTTGAAGAAGACTCGGGGAAGGGCCTTCTGAAGTGGTGAAAGAGAGGGGAGGTGCCCTATTGGCTGACCTTTACAGTGCCCTCCAGGGTGGTCCCTCAAGCAATCAGCTACGATGACCTGCCGTTTATAACGTGTCTTAATGAGCGCCCTCCGAGAGGAGAAACCCGATCCAGTGCCCAGTATGTGCCCTCCCAGTGGTCTACAGTTCATTATGGGTGCCCTTCTAACGGACAGGTGCCCTGTATGCTATCCCTACATGGTATGGTCCCAACCATTCCAGCATTGAAAACGGAATACAGTGGGATGCAGTGCAGTGAGGGGAAGTTTCCTACGGAATGCTGTAGGGTCGTGTGCTCAACCTGGAAACCCATGAGTCTGGTTAAGGAGTACTTGGACTGCCGTACCACCACCAGTGGTTCCTTTAAGAAAAGCCCGTCTCATATAGCCCACCTCAGCTGAATGACAGTACCCACCCCTGGCGTGGTGGCAGTGGCCAATGAAAACATCGAACCAATCACTTCTATAGATTTATTTCCATATAAAAATACAGATGCGTTATATCGGGCTTCACATCGAACGCAATGCACAACAAGCCCAGCCTTTTAACAGCCACTTCAGTGAGTGGGGTGCGACCTGAAGAACGTAGAGAGCGCCTCAGACCGAAGATGATACCAACGAGGCTGTACAAGTGAACCTACAGCGCGCACAAATAGACAGCGCAGAAGCGTATACTGGCTCAGCTGGCAGGATACTGGCATGCCTCCGTATGCAGTGTGTTCCACTGGGAGCTTCATGGACTCCTCAGTTCCGCGTGTGAAGCAAGAACAGGCCAGACTGCAGAAGACCACCACAAAGAGCCCACTACCGAACTGCTGTTCCACCTGAGCTGGACCTAAAGCTTAGGGTGGAGCTGAAAGCGCACGGAGAAGCACATTCAGCGGACACAGCTGCTCGTCACCCACACGCTCCATAGAACCATATATACAGCATAAACACAACCACATCTGCGTCTTTGGTAGCCTCACGTGCAAATAAATAAATAAATAAATAAACATACAGATTCCTGGTAGCCCCATTTATGGCACATAAAATAAACCGAAGGCTGATCTTTACATGCTCCGCACAAACATGTCCCTCTTTCGTAGCACTCGTTTCCGAGGTTGGATGGGAAGCTGGTCAAAAATTCCATTTAAAGGGCCAATATGTAGTTTCACACGTTCCAAAAGGAACTGAACTGATCAACAGAATGTTCGGATGGTGTATTATAGAGGGCTAGGTGTGGTGCTGCAGAGGTATCTACTGGATTTAGCATGCTAACCAGCTAGCACCAGCTCATCCTCTCTTGTAATACCACTGTGGACCTGAGGAGGCGATAGTGAGTTGCTGTAGCGCTGTAGGAGAGGAATCAGTCCAACATGAGAGGATGAAGAAGTAGCGCTGCTGCCCCGGCGGCGTATTCCAACCTCTCATCAGGCATTGTGAAAGTGCTGCTCCCGGTTAGATCATTTAACGGCAGGTAGCCAATGAAAAGAGCAGGAACACAATCATGGCTGAAGCTCCGCCTCCCAGCACCGCCCACCCTCGGAAACCATGTTCAGCAGTAAACCAAAGACGTGATATAAATAGAAGCAGAAGAAGAGTTAACGCTGGTCCCAGCTTCCTCCGCTGGGGTCGCACTTGGAGAGCAAGGGGAGGAATGACGGATGCTGAACTCGGAACGTTTCTTCCAGATGGGTAAGGCGTGTGCGTTTCCAGGGTGATGTGCTGCCCCTCGTTGTTTGGAGTATGGATAGACAGGTTGTGTCATCTTGCACATTGCTATGTTAACAGAGACCCACTGCGATGCTCTGATAAACAGCAGGGGGCGCTCTCACAGATCTTTTCTATATCAGTAACTTACATTTGAACATTATTCTGGTTATGTGTTTTGACCAATCAGAGCAGACTTGGCTCCTGGGGGGGCGGGGCATAAACACACAAGAACTCTAACAGAGCGTCAGAGAGTGAATACAGAAGCACGGTACGAGGGACATATTGTGTTTTCAGAGAACTGAAGCATCTAAATCTATTCCAGTGGAACCTCAAACACACAGCTATCACCACCAATGCCAATCAAGCTGGACCACGTCATCATAGCTAACCAAGATTAACTGAAGATCCACAGGACCCTTAGGCAGGTACTGGGAGTCATTCATGACACTGAATATGGTTTCTACTGTTCAAGAGTGCAGAATGATTGGGCGGAGCATGGAGAGGTTGCATTAGGCTCAGGAATATGGAAAAATAGGTTTATATCTATATACATATATAACATTAAAACCACCCGCTGGATCAGCTCCACTGAACACACAGGAGCACACTGTAGCTCTACAGATCCAGAGTGTCTGATCCACTCACACCAGCACCACACACACTAACACACCACCACCACGTCAGTATCACTGCAGTGCTGAGAATGACCCACCACCCACATCATACCTGCTCTGTGGTGGTCCTGTGGGGGTCCTGACCATTGAAGAACAGGGTAATACAGTATACAGAGAAACAGATGGACTACAGTCTGGACCTGTACACCTACAGAGTGTCCTGTATGGTCAGTGGAGCTGAAAACATGGACACTTGATTGCGGATACGTGGAGGTGGTCTTAATGTTATGGCTGATCGGGTATATATAAGTGTGTGTGTGTGTGTGTGTGTGTGTGTGTGTGTGTGTGTGTGTGTGTGTGTGTGTGTGTGTGTGTTTAAGAAATTTATTATGAGGCTCTGATATGAAAATCTGAAATGAATCAAATGGCAATGAAAAGAGTTCCCTGTGACATCAAACCCTGTAGTGTCATTAAACAGAACATGTTCCACATTATGAAGGCAATAAATACCAGAATCATACATGAAAATACTATCCTATAAATATTAATAAATATCAAACATAATAAGAACAGAGCACACGTCTGGAAATATAGACTCTTTCAAGTAGCGCTGATGTCAGAGCCGAGTCCCGCAGGAAGCTGGAAAAGCCTGATGAATGAGGAGGAATGCACACAGTGTGATTCAGATCAACCACGTTCCCACACCTCAGCAGGGTTCAGGTCTTTCCCGACTCCTCCGGACAGTGTCACGCCTCACCCCAAAGAACCCCATTCATCAACAGTAGTGCACATGTGTGTCGAGCTGGTCTGGACTCGGATGAGCTGATGAGGATTAGAGTCAGCAGTCGTTTACAGTGGGGAGAGAGAGAGAGAGAGAGAGAGAGAGAGAGAGAGAGAGAGAGAGAGAGAGAGAGAGAGAGAGAGAGAGAGAGAGAGATACAGAGAGAGAGAGAGAGACACACACACAGACAGACAGAGAGAGACAGAGACAGAGAGAGACAGAAAGAGCGAGAGAGAGAGACACAAAGAGAGAGGGGGGGGGGAGACAGAGAGAGAGAGAGAGAGAGAGAGAGAGAGAGAGAGAGAGAGAGAGTGAGAGAGAGACAAAGAAAGAGAGACAGAGAGAGAGAGAGACAGAGACAGAAACAGAGAGAGAGACACACACACAGACAGAGAGAGAGAGAGAGAGAGAGAGAGAGAGAGAGAGAGAGAGAGAGAGAGAGAGAGAGAGAGAGAGACAGAAAGAGAGAGAGACAGAAAGAGAGAGAGAAAGAGAGAGACACAAAGAGAGAGGGGGGAGACAGAGAGAGAGAGAAAGAGAGACAAAGAAAGAGAGACAGAGAGAGAGAGAGACAGAGACAGAGACAGACAGAAAGAGAGAGAGACAGAGACAGAAACAGAGAGAGAGAGAGAGAGAAAGAGCGAGAGGGGGAGAGACAGAGAGAGAGAGAGAGAGAGACAGAGAAAGAGCGAGAGGGGGAGAGACAGAGAGAGAGAGAGAGAGAGACAGAGAAAGAGCGAGAGGGGGAGAGACAGAGAGAGAGAGAGAGAGAGAGAGAGAGAGAGAAAGAGCGAGAGGGGGAGAGACAGAGAGAGAGAGAGAGAGAGAGAGAGAGAGAGAGAGAGAGAGAGAGAGACGTCTTCATCCCGAACTTCAGTATCTGTGACAAAACAAACAGAACAGAGATCAATAGACATGCAGTACAGGAAGTTTTAATGAGCTGGGTATGAACATGCTGCTTGATGTCCGATGCTTTGAAACTCCATGAAACTCCGTGTAGTCCCCCAAAGGAAACATACTATTCCCAGATTTTCCAATCATCAACATTCCATATAACACTCAGATTACACATGTAGGTTCACTGGTGGTTTAGAAAGTCAATAACATATGTTTATGTGTGTTCTAGACATGGAGAACCAAGGTTCCCATCACCAACACCACTGTACAGAACATCTGAACCACCTCACGCTAAACTCACTCGGCTACAAAAACTTGTATCTCCAGGAGCACAGCTAGGACCACGTTTCTAATTATGTGTTGATGTCATTTGTTGCCATGATGTCTACTTGTGATGTCATGTTGGACACTGAGTATACAGCAGGTGACATCATTCGTTCATTCATTCATCTTCTAAACTCTTTATCTTTCTGGGTCATGTGGGTGTTGGAGCCTAGCCCTGCACTCACTGGGCTGAAGGCAGGAAACACCCAGGACAAGATGTCCATCAACTGCAAACACTCACTGTCACACCTGGGGTGAAGTAACTTAGAATCTCCTGTTCACCTGACTGCATGTGTCTGGACTTCTACCTGACGCACCGGCAGGGACGTGACTGGATGTGTCATTACCCTGCAGCAGTGGAAGACGGGACAAATGAAGCCTGCGAGTGAAGATCTACCTTTGCCTGGAGGGGCCATACGAGTCCAGCATCTGTGTGCTGGCCTGCTCCAGGTTCCAGTTGCACCGCTGCAGAAGCTCTACGCACTCAGGACGAGGCTTCAGCCCCAAACGAAACAGCTGCTCCACCTGAACCAGAACACACACACACACACACACACACACACACACACACACACACACACACACACACACACACACACACACACACACACACTGTGCTTAGTAACGGATACACATGATCAGCTATGATAACACCACACTATGTACATTCACTGATGACCGTGTCGGACGTTCTACCACTTAGGGAGAATAAGAAGCTCTCCAGATAAAAACGAGCCACCTCGTGTGTTTAAGGTGGTAGTAACTCCAGGCTCCTGCAGATGGCGCTGCACGAGGATGGTGGGTCTATAAATCCCTGTGGGGTGTGAGTGACGGGATCCATAGATTGGGAGGAGGTGCTACAGTGCAGGGAATGTCTCGTTCCATGTGTGGAAAATGGCTCCAGAGCAGATGTTAATGATTGGCTAAAAGGAGGGACTGCATGTGGGCGTGGCCAAAGACCATAGTGTGAAGGAAGTAGCTGAATCTGCAGGTGTATGGAAGCGTACGGTCATACGGGTCTACCAGCAGTGGATACAATCCCAGTCTACAGGGAATTCTCCTCGGAACTGTGCCAGGGAAGGCCTCCACCACATCTGGAACACCTGACCAAATCTGTAAGAGTGTCTGGACACTGATGTGGCTACATCCAGAACCTCGTCCAGTACATGCCCGATCCAGTCCCAGATGTTACTGGTGCTGGTGGAGGGGTTACAGGGGGCTTTGTTTTTTTGTCAGGTGAGTTTAACAATCAGAAATTGATTTTTACTTTATTTGACAGACAGCTAAAACGGTCTCTTGTGGGGGCAGGTCCTCTGCAGCGCCCTAGGGCCTACGCCCGAAACCTAAAAACAGCAGCCAGAGGAGAAGCCTCACTACCTTTAGATACTGCACCGCCTCCCGGATGTTCCAGCTGTGACTCTGGAGGGCTGCCTGAGACTCCTCTACAGTTACCCCATGGACTGCCTCCTGCACCTGTAAGCACAAACCACAGCATCGTTAAAGCTCCACAGCTCGTTTCCTGAAACGGCAGGACCTCCACCTTAGCCGTGAGCAAGGGGACATACCTGTCTGACACTGCTGTAGGAGCTGGCTTGTGCTGCTGGCTCCGAGGTTGAAGCCAGGCTGTAGGAGCTGCCTGGTCCACCACCGCTGCCGCTAGGAGTGGATGAGATATTGGGCTTAATGACCTGCTGCTGGACCATGGGCCTAACGGTGGCCATATTGGTGGTCCTTCTGTCTTCGCCTCCCTCCGTGTCCTTCAGAAACCGCTCGTATTTGTCCAGATAGGCTGGCCTCTCCGGCAGCAAGTAATAGTGGGTGCTGCTGGCCTTCACGCCGTCACACATGATCGGAAGGATGCAGGGGCTCTTTGCTTGAGCCTGTCCCGTCTCAGTGGACCCGTATCGGGTGTCCTGAGTCAGCCTGATGGGGCTGGGCACAAGCTTAGAGGAAATGCTGGAGGCTGTGGACGAGGAGGTGGTGGAAGGAGCACAGGAGTATGAGGAGGGGGACAGGCAGGAACCCAGGGAACCAACACAGCACAGGCTAGGCTTCTGCTGAGGGGAGCCTGCAAACGGGGCCATGGGACTGGGGGCCCGTGAGCCAGGCTGGGACACCGCATGGTCTCTGGGAGGGATCCGAGGGGGCCTGCTCCGGTCTTCGTCCTCCCCCAGAGAGGCAGACAGCCGGCTGCCGTAGACGTTCGCCCGCTTGGAGGGCCGCATGGGCGGGATGGGTATCCGGGGCGGTACCTGGGGTTTGTCCTCATAGGAGGAGGGCAGGATGATCTGTCGGTGCGGGACAAGTGAGTGGGTGGGAATGGGCGAGGAGGGCAGCGAACGGCCAGCCGGAGGCACGCGCAGCTTCACCATCGCCTCCCTCTGCAGCTCCTTGAAGATGTCGGCCGACTGCGAGAAGGAGTGGGTCTCCTCCGCTGGTTTGGCGGGCAGGAACAGGTTGTCCTCCACCACACGCTTGCCCTCGCTGTTACGAGCCGGATCTCCTTCCGCTGTTTCTAGATGATAAAGTTAAGACAGTGTTGAGCAGCTTTTTATTTCTTGCTTATGAAATTTTTTATTAATCTAATAAATCACCCATATAAACCGTTATCGCTACCTTGCACCGCGTCGTACTTCTTCTCAGCCATGCTGTCTCTCTGGCGAGCAGAGGCGTTTATGGAGCTGACCTCCACGTCCTCCTGCTCCTCGCACTCAAAGGCCACCTCATCATAGGCCGGGAGTGGAGGGAGCGGCCGGGCGTCCCAGTCCACCACTGGGGTGGGGTGGAGGGGATTGGGCAGGCTGCGGTAGGGGCTCTGGGGTGGCGCTGCGTCCAGAATGGAGGCGCCTGAGGCAGAGGGCAGCTGCTGGACGGTGCCCGAGTTGGGTGTTTCCGTGATGGGGGAGGGCGAGGCAGAGCTGAAGCTATCGTCTCCGAAGTCGATGAGCGAGACCTCGCTGAGGCGGTCGCTGGGACTGGAGCTTTCCCAAGGCCGCAGACGCAGACTGAGATACCCCGGCGTCTTCAAAGACAGCTTCTTCACCCCGGTCACTATCAGATCGTCATCGTCCTCCAGCACCGAGTCGTAGAACGGCTCTGTGGACGACAAACAGAGGGTTGGTTTGTTTAATCGGGTTCTGGTGCAGCGTGTGTTATCTGGAACACCACCCTCTTTCAGGTTAGTGAATATTCATGAGGGACCGACCAATAGAATCGCTCCAAACCTGCTTAGTAATGAACCTTGTTCTATCAGCTCCACTGCAGGGTAAGGAAGCTGCTCCATCTTCCTGTACAGCTCCACTCTGGAGGGGTTTAAGGTGGACTGTATAATTCCATTCTGGAAGGGTTTAAGGTGGACTGTATAATTCCATTCTGGAGGGTTTTAAGGTGGACTGTATAATTCCATTCTGGAAGGGTTTAAGGTGGACTGTATAATTCCATTCTGGAGGGGTTTAGGGTGGACTGGATAATTCCATTCTTGAGGGGTTTAAGGTGGACTGTATAATTCCATTCTGGAGGGTTTTAAGGGGGACTGTATAATTCCATTCTGGAGGGTTTTAAGGGGGACTGTATAATTCCATTCTGGAGGGGTTTAAGGTGGACTGTATAATTCCATTCTGGAGGGGTTTAAGGTGGACTGTATAATTCCATTCTTAAGGGGTTTAAGGGGGACTGTATAGTTCCATTCTGGAGGATTTTAAGGGGGACTGTATAATTCCATTCTGGAGGGTTTTAAGGGGGACTGTATAATTCCATTCTGGAGGGGTTTAAGGTGGACTGTATAATTCCATTCTTAAGGGGTTTAAGGGGGACTGTATAATTCCATTCTGGAGGGTTTTAAGGGGGACTGTATAATTCCATTCTGGAAGGGTTTAAGGTGGACTGTATAATTCCATTCTGGAGGGGTTTAGGGTGGACTGTATAATTCCATTCTTGAGGGGTTTAAGGTGGACTGTATAATTCCATTCTGGAAGGGTTTAAGGTGGACTGTATAATTCCATTCTGGAGGGTTTTAAGGTGGACTGTATAATTCCATTCTGGAGGGTTTTAAGGGGGACTGTATAATTCCATTCTGGAAGGGTTTAAGGGGGACTGTATAATTCCATTCTGGAGGGTTTTAAGGTGGACTGTATAATTCCATTCTGGAAGGGTTTAAGGTGGACTGTATAATTCCATTCTGGAGGGGTTTAGGGTGGACTGTATAATTCCATTCTTGAGGGGTTTAAGGTGGACTGTATAATTCCATTCTGGAGGGTTTTAAGGGGGACTGTATAATTCCATTCTGGAAGGGTTTAAGGGGGACTGTATAATTCCATTCTGGAGGGTTTTAAGGGGGACTGTATAATTCCATTCTTGAGGGGTTTAAGATGGACTGTATAATTCTATTCTGGAGGGGTTTAAGGTGGACTGTATAATTCCATTCTGGAGGGGTTTAGGGTGGACTGTATAATTCCATTCTTGAGGGGTTTAAGGTGGACTGTATAATTCCATTCTGGAGGGTTTTAAGGTGGACTGTATAATTCCATTCTTGAGGGTTTTAAGGTGGACTGTATAATTCCATTCTGGAAGGGTTTAAGGTGGACTGTATAATTCCATTCTAGAGGGGTTTAAGGTGGACTGTATAATTCCATTCTGGAGGGTTTACAGTTTGGTGTCTTCAGTTTTACTGTACAGTAAAGCTTTAGGGTCAACTTCTGCTTAGGTGTCAAAAGTTCAGAGACGGCTCGTCCTAGGAAGTTCCACAAACTGTCTCTAAACTTTTGACACCTAAGTAGAAGTGGATATTCCCATCCTTGGAAATGTGGATATTTAAACAGGAAATGGAAAACGTGTGACGGGTCGAGGAGGGAGACGGAAAAGGAGAACAGTGCTTACTCTTGAGAAGGACGGCAGGCTGAGGAGGCCGAGGTGGAGGTTGCTCTGAGGAATCAGAGATGAACAGAAACAGCAGAGTTAGCACCGAACACAGCACGTGACTAGAACCTCTGACTTGGCTCGTTCACTTACTTTTGGCCCGGTTGGGCAACTTGGTGGGCCTGGCAGTATTCGGATCCATCCCAAGAACGTCAGGGGGGTCCATGGGGTTACCCAGGTACAGACTGCATGCAAAAGGTGAACACAGCCGAATATTACCCATGGCTGATTATCATACACTGCTGGAGACGATACCTGGGCAGGTTGAAGGATCCTGTACTCAGATCATTCTTTAAAGATTATTGTAGTTATTTCTAGACTGTTTTTTAAAAAAGCCTATGGTTTAAAAAATTAGTTTCCAGTTTATTTAGCATTTGAACAACATGTCAGAAGACTCATGCATAGAAATGCCCGTGGTGAGGCTCAGGGTGATACTCTGTCTACTCTCTCTGTAGGTCACTCGAGGTCATCTTACGGTGGGTAAGGGACACTGGAATGAGGTGGCGCTCATCACGGTCAGTAGAGAGGGGGTTTGGCCCTCTGCCAGTCTGTAGCTGTGTTGTCCTGTGTGTTTGCTGCTGGACCTTGTTCTTATGAACCAGACGCTCACTGTATCTGCCAGTAAAGCTAGAACCCTGATCTGTTCCTCACTGAGAACCTTTATTATAAGCTCTGCTAGTCTGTAGTTGGATTTTGACTACACTGAGCGTTTGGGTGGTACCAGCGCTGCTTTATCCATCCAGCTGGTTCTATAAGGGGAGAACAGTGAGGACAGCAGCCGTGGGTTTAGACTATTGCTCGTTAGGACAGGATCTGGGTCAGGTGATCATCAGCATCTCATTAGGTAGAATGAGGTGTGTCTCTGAAGGAGTTCACTTCAGAACGGCTGCTGTACAGTTTCAGAAAATAAATTATTTTTTAAGAAATTTTGAAAATTTTACATTAATTTTTTTATACATATTAGAGAATTTATTTATACATTTCTACATGTGATTTGTGTAAAACAAAATTTCTTGCCTTTGGTAAGTAAGCTCCAAATCACAACAGGAAGTTTAACTGTGAGTGAATTAGACTGTTCATCAGCCTAAACTCCACCCTCTGCTGCACTCTAGTGGTGAGAAGTGGAACACCACTGGGGGTTTATGAATGACAGGGAGATGAAGAATAAACAGCACAGTGGAGAGAGAGATGGCCCCCACTGCCTGAAACAAAGCTTAATCCTTTCTGGAAAACCGCACATTCCTCGGACCGACAACAGAAAGACATGCGGGACAACGATTCCTTACTCATCGATTTTATCGGGGGCGCCCCAGCTGCGGTGAGGGTCCGTGTCTCCGTGTCCTGTGTGGATGAAACTGTGCTTGAGTGGCCTGCTGATGTCATGGGCAGACAGGCCTGCTACCGAGGTCACCACGTTCCTGGGAAACTGACCGACCTTCAGAGTCTGTCTGTTCTGCCCTCGCCACCAGTAGTTCTCCGCCCTGCGAGTCAGACACAGGGGGTTTACTGAAATCAGAGGCAGTTCATACACAAACCGAGTCGAGTACTGGTAAACACCGTGTGCTACGTCGAGGAGACCCTGCATCCTGGACCACAATGACAAGCCTGTGCTGAGCATTTTCGCTAACATACATCAGCTGATATTAATTACAGACGCCCAATAAGATTTCACGCTCACCCTACCCGTATCCTGCCCATAAATGATTTACCAGGTCACATGGGACGGAGCTCGTGCACCCTATTACAGCCCTTGCTGGGTGAACCGCAGCGGTGCATGCTTCCCCTTTATTAGCCTGCTGCTTTAGAGATCGTAGAACCCACCACCGAGAGGTGGATCAACCTGCGATTCCCTTAGGGGTAATACAGTCCATGCACAGTCACTGCCTGAATCACCCTTCTGTAGACGAATGAGCTACTGACCTGCCTTCGATGATGGTGATAACGTCATTGGCGTGGATCTTCAGCTTGTCTGGCTCCTCAAAGTCCTGCAGAGCCCTCATGTCCGTCGGCATGGTCTACAAGGACGTAGGACACAGAGATGTATTATGACTGGGGTTCCGCCCTCTTAGCACTGACAGTAGCAGCCCATATCCCCACCATCTGATCTCAACCCTCACCTCCACCAGGAAGTCCCTGAGGGCCACAAACGTAGGCCTGTCCTCCGGTTTTGGGGACCAGCTCTGCAACATGACGTTATAGATGTCCTGCGGGCAGTCCTCGGGTTTAATCAGCCTCTCGCCTTCTTTGTCAATCTTGTGCAGGATCTGAAGGAGGAGGAGGAGGAGGAACGGTGTTTAGGACTTGGTTGTATGGGACTGCTGATACAGGTGGGCAGTGCTAGATCTTAACCTACACCTGGAATAACGGAACATACAGTGTGCTGCTTGTACTGACCCTACACGCCATGTGTCACGCGTACCTGGCTGCCATTGAGGCCGAGCCACGGCTCCTGGCCATGAGTGAACATCTCCCACAGGGTCACCCCAAACATCCAGGTATCACTGGCATGGGAGAAGGTCCGCGTTTTCAGGCTTTCCGGAGCGCACCTGTCAAAGCACATGGTGAGAGTGAGAAGTTGAGTATGGTAAGACTGCCGCCATCTTCGCTGGCACAGTAGCGGTCCGCATGCGGGCACCAGCACGGGCGCGCATACATAGCTGGTATAACTGACCAACAGTAAAGGCTTCTGGGTCTGTAGCAAGTCGGCCCGAGAGACCGGGCGAGGTGACCTTCCAGTGCAGGGTTGGATTCTCTTCGGGTTGTTTACAAGGGATCCGGTTGGATTTGTGTGCCCAGGCTTCACCATCTTATCTTCATGGGTAGCGCCCTAGTAACTACGTAGCCACGCTGGGGACCAGGCTCTCAAACATGGAGGCATCATCTCGTCCTCCAGACAGTCGCTCCGTCAACTCTGGCACCCGTCTTGATTCCCAGCATGAACGAAACGAACACGCTTCCTGTTGACACGCCTTGTAGTACTCTCTACGCCCGTGAACTACATTTCCCAGGACCCTACAGGAGATCACATGACTCAGACACATGTCGTCCTAACCAATCACAATTCACTTCCTAGTTCCAGGTCACCTGGTTACTGCCTGATTTCACTTGTTCCCCATTTGGTCTTTGTAGGAGCGCCTGTTTGCCTAGCCTGGTCTTTGTGGAGCATTGCATGCTGGGCTGCAGTTTCCCAGGTGGTTGTCGTTGTGTATCTGAATCTGTTTTTGGAGTTCCACTTTGATGCTGTTTGCTAGTTTGGACTTCCTGTGTTTGTTTCTGGTTTGTTTGGTTTGACCCTTGACCCTTCACCATGACAGCCAATGTGCAGATCAGCTGGAGTCGGATCTTCCAAACTGAATTTGGTGACGCAGAGCTCGCTCTCTCTGCCCTGTGTGAAAACAAAGCCCTTACCAGGCGAAGGGCACTTTGTGGTGCTCCTGCATGACATAGTGGTCTTCGTTCTTGGGCAGAGCCCTCATCAGGCCGAAGTCTCCGATCTTGACCAGGTCGTTGGAGGCCAGCAGGACGTTGCGGGCGGCCAGGTCACGATGAATGAAGCGGCGGGACTCCAGATATGCCATTCCGCAGGCGATCTGCACTGTGTAGCGGCACAGCACCGAGATCAGTATATGGCCCTGCCTCTTCCTGAGCCTGTCCAGCAGAGAGCCCAGCGGAGCCAGCTCCGTCACCTGCACCACAAACATACACCATCAGGTATCAGTATCAGCACGGTGCACTAACCCAACTCCTACTGTCTGCATCCCACCCCTACCCCAACTCCTACTGTCTGCATCCCACCCCTACCCCAACTCCTACTGTCTGTAGCCCACCTCTACCCCAACTCCTCCTGTCTGTAGCCCACCTCCACCCCAACTCCTACTGTCTGCAGCTCGCCTCCACCCCAACTCCTCCTGTCTGAATCCCACCCCTACCCCAACTCCTACTGTCTGCATCCCACCCCTACCCCAACTCCTCCTGTCTGTAGCCCACCACTACCACAACTCCTACTGTCTGCAGCTCGCCTCCACCCCAACTCCTCCTGTCTGAATCCCACCCCTACCCCAACTCTTACCATCTTCATGGGGTGTGTGAGGATCACTCCATACAGCCGAATGAGGTTTTGGTGGTCCAGAGAATGCATGGCATTCACTTCCTGTATGAAGTCATCCAGACCTTCCGCCTGATCCAGCAAATCCGTCTTCAAGCATTTCACAGCAACGTTAAGCTGTAAAAACAATTAAATAAAGCTCACTTTACAGGTTTAGGGTGGTGGTAACTTCAGACTCCTGCAGAGGGCGCTGCATGACGGGGCTATAAATCCCTGTGGGGTGTGAGTGACGGGATCCATAGATTGGGAAGAGGTGCTACAGTGCAGGGAATGTCTCGTTCCATGTGTGGAAAATGGCTCCAGAGCAGATGTTAATGATTGGCTAAAAGGAGTGACTGCATGTGGGCGTGGCCAAAGGCCATAGTGTGAAGGAAGTAGCTGAATCTGCAGGTGTATGGAAGCGTACGGTCATACGGGTCTACCAGCAGTGGATACAATCCCAGTCTACAGGGAATTCCTTGGCGTGTAATGGTGTTATCCGCTAAGCTCTTCCGGTTCATCCGAGTGCTTCCTGGTGTAAGGAGCAGTCTATAACTTTTTTTAAGTTGTCAATAAATAAAATCTTCCCACATGTGGTTTAAAGGTGGGTTCCTCCGGGGGTTTAAATGCATCATCAAAGTCCCAACATCAAAACAATGCTGGAAATTGAGTGGGGTTCAGCACTGTTTCCAAGATTAGACTTCTGGATTTGGAAATGTGCATAGGAAAAATGGAAGGGCAAGCGGGTATCTGCCTAATAAGGATACTGCAAACGACAAAGATTTCTTTTTCATGAATACATTTAGAAAGTCAGGTCCATGAAAGTGTGCGGATCTCTGAACGGATGACGTGCTAATGACTCCAACCGCACCGCTCACTCATCGTCGCCATCTGTCTGGTACATGTGCCTGCACTGGCACTGAGTAACTGAAAACAGAACCTCAGGGCCTGTAAGCTCTATACAGGCCAGCACACATGCCATCTGTCCATCCCTCTCGTCACTTACTTGCTGGATGAAATTTACTCATCATCTACAGAACAGCTGCTCCTAGGAGGAGGTGTGGGAGTGCAGGTGTGTTGGAAAGGAGGATAAAGGTGACCAGGATCAATAACTGATGATAAACGTAGACTGATATGATCAATATTTATTGAGCTACACATACAGAAGTCTGTCTCTCAGTATGGCGTCGGGCCGCCGTGTTCGCTAACCCAACACGCCAGACGTCTCGGTATGGAGCTGTAGAGGTTCCTGATGGAGTCCTGTGATAATCCATCCCATGCAGCTTGAACATCCTCACACAGTTCCTGCAGATGGTGCGGTAGGGGTAGGTGGTTAGTGTAGCTCAGCGGGTAACACCACTACCCAGAGTGCCATCTCTACATGTGGGAGACTGGGGTTCAAATCCCGGTCTAGGTGACTATGCTGTGCTACACTAATAAGAGTCCTTGGGGAAGACTCCTAACACTACATTGGCCTACCTGTAATATGATTAACCTTGTAAGTCGCTCTGGATAAGAGCGTCAGCTAAATGCCGTAAATGCAATGTAAATGAGGTGGGGGGGACACCAGGCCTTCTGGACGTGTGACAGCACACCGTTCATCTTGGTGCTGACCACGGTGCCTCCACACACGGATTCGTTGGGCGTCTCCACCAAGACTAAAGCAGGACTCGTCACTGAAGATGACCCGCTGCCATTCTGAGTCACTCCATGACAGTCTGGTACGACACCACTGCAGTCTTTGGTGACGGTGACGTGGTGTTAAGGACAGTCGTGGTAACGGTCTGTGTGCATGTAGTCCTGCGTGGTGCAGCCGTCTGCCGATGGTGCTGCACTAACAGGACGACTCATGGAGGACACCACTGCTCGCTGGAGGTCTGTAATGTTGGCTGATGGGTCAGTCAGGTTCAGGGATGTCCCTATGCGGCTGAGCATCAAGGTCAAACCAACACACCAAGTTTTATTCCTGTCGGTTGAATCCCTCTGGGTCCAACTGAACACTCCAGAACACCTGGCGGTAAAGCCACACGTATGCAATATTGATATCATTGAGGAACTGTGTAGCCCTACTCACCACTCTTCCCGAGGGGGCCTGCCACTCCCCTCGTTTCACCACCCCGAAGGAGCCATCTCCCAGCTTCTCGAACAGCGTGAGGTCCCGGTCGCTGATGAGGCAGGTGAGGGCGGCCGGCTGACCCTCGCCCTGACCAGCCGTGGGAGATAAACCTCGGAACACGGCGTTGGTCTGGGAGTCCGACTCGGGGCGCTTCCCGGTGAACACCTGTTGGCCCAGGTACAGAGACTACAGCTGAGAGTGATTCCACCTGCCTCTGACCCACCCACAGCACTGCAATAAGGCTTTCAGGAGCACTGTGGAGGCCGACAGCTCCAGACTGTACTCCATCTGTTTCTCTGTGCACTGTATTACCCTGTTCTTCAATGGTCAGGACCCCCACAGGACCCCCACAGAGCAGGTAGTATGTGGGTGGAGGATCATTCTCAGCACTGCAGTGACACTGACGTGGTGGTGGTGTGTTAGTGTGTGTGGTGCTGGTGTGAGTGGATCAGACACAGCAGTGCTGGAGGGCACGTTAGCATTTCCAGTCAGCCAGACTGCATGTCTCTGGGCGGTGGAAAGCCACGCAGACACGGGAAGAACGTGTTCCGACTGGGAATCAAATCATTTCCAAATAACGGAATTGTGGTGAACCCTGACTTACGCCCTCGCTGCTTACACAAAGCTTGTGCAATAGGTGTGTCAGAGTGAAACTGCCGGAGGGCCTTGTGAAACCACAGCATACCTTGCTCACCCAGGACTTGCGCTTGCACATGGCTCTCCTTCTCTTCACCGCCTCCCACAGCCGCCTCTGACCTTCAGAAGAAGAGAGATCTTAACAGGACGAGCACCAGGGGTTACCCAGACGCTAACAGCATGCAGCACTGAAAGGAGGCAACAGGTGAGGAGCCTGGCGATTTCCTGGAGGTGCGCTCCATATCTCCGCTTTCCTATGGAGTTCTCCATCCTAACGTTTCTCCTCTGATCTCCAGAACCTGAGAGATCAGATACTGAGCGTGGTCGTGTCCAGTTTCCAGGAGACTACAGTGAAAGGTCATGTGTGGTTGGAGAGGGAACTACACCCTATGTAATCTGGTACAGGGGGCGACTCTTATCTTGGTAACACTTTCTATGAGTCGGTCATCTGAAGGCATTATAAGGGTATTCATAAAGATCTATAAAGCATTCATAAAGCTTTATGACATTTATATACAGTTATAAATCAAACGTGAAATGTTATGTAACACCACAGTATAAAGCCTCTTAGCACAAAGTGACAATGTGTTATAACACATATATAACACACACACACGCGCTCAAACACACACACACACACGCTCAAACACACACACACACACACACACACACACGCACACACACGCTCAAACACACACACACACACGCTCAAACACACACACACACACGCTCAAACACACACACACACAAACATACACACACACACACACACTATTTAACAAGATGTCTTTCCTTTTGAAGTCTATTCTTGCTTAGGAAAGTGTAAGAATATCTAGAAAACATTGGAATAGAACAGCATATCTAGAACAGAATATAATGGAATAGAATTTAATAGAATAGAATATATATAATAGAATAGAAAATTTCTTGAATAGAAAGGACTATCTATAATAGAATAGAATAGCATATCTAGAATAGAATAGAATAGAAAGGAATAGCTATAATATAATAGAATATCTAGAACAGAATAGAATAGCATAGAAAAAATATCTAGAATAGATTATCTAGAATAGAATATCTAGAATAGATTATCTAGAAAAGAATATCTAGAATAGGATATCTAGAATAGGATATCTAGAATAGATTATCTAGAATAGAATATCTAGAATAGGATATCTAGAATAGGATATCTAGAATAGGATATC
Organism: Prochilodus magdalenae; assembly: GCA_024036415.1. Taxonomy (NCBI): domain Eukaryota; kingdom Metazoa; phylum Chordata; class Actinopteri; order Characiformes; family Prochilodontidae; genus Prochilodus; species Prochilodus magdalenae. The sequence continues at coordinate 6,335 of JAMWET010001049.1, read as the reverse complement.
TAGAATAGATTATCTAGAATAGAATATCTAGAATAGGATATCTAGAATAGATTATCTAAAATAGATTATCTAGAATAGAATATCTAGAATAGGATATATATATAATAGAATAGAAAAGAATATCTTGAATAGAAAGGAATATCTATAACAGAATAGAATAGAACAGCATATCTAGAATAGAATAGAACAGAATAGAATATCTAGAATACAAAATAATATCTACAATAGAATAGAATAGCATAGAAAAAATATCTAGAATAAAATATCTAGAACAGAATAGAAAAGAATATCTAGAATACAAAAGAATAGATTATCTAGAATAGAATATCTAGAATAGGATATCTATAATAGAATATATATAATAGAATAGAAAAGAATATCTTTAATAGAAAGGAATATCTATAATAGAATAGAATAGAACAGCATATCTAGAATAGAATATAATAGAATAGAATATCTAGAATACAAAAGAATATCTACAATATAATAGAATAGCATAGAAAAGAATATCTAGAATAGAATAGAAAAGAATATCTAGAACAGAATAGAATATCTAGAATACAAAAGAATATCTACAATATAATAGAATAGCATAGAAAAGAATATCTAGAATAGAATAGAAAAGAATATCTAGAACAGAATAGAATATCTAGAATACAAAAGAATATCTAGAATAGAATATCTAGAATAGAACCTCACATGTGCCTTCTTGATATCCGTGTTGCCCCTCACAGTAGCTAGAAGACCCTGCATGCTAACGACTGTGCTTCTGGAATTCTGAAGTAGTTCCCTACTGCTACCTGCATCACCTCCACCCTGCTGGGCGAGTTCACTGATCTGTCCTGGAACCTAAGCCAGCACAAGCACCAGCATGAAGCTGCTACGGCGGGAGCTCGCTCTGCCCCGCTGGCGGAGAAACACCGGTGAAGTGTTTCATCCAGCAACCCAAACGCCCTGCCGAGAATTCTTCCCTCTGAGTCATTCCTGAACTCATCCGTCCTCACTCGCCTCGCTGACAGATGCGCTAGGAGCACAAGTGACTCAGCCCTGGCGCCTGCAGTTAGTGTAGGCGAGGGGGCTGACTGACATAGGTACCCACCTGGCCGGCCCATGCCGATCTTCTCCAGGTCCTCATTCTTCACGTAGTCGAAGTGCGAGAGGCGGGTGACGTTGAGGTCGTCGCGGATGCGGAGGAAGTACTGCTGGAGCTGGACGTCGGTCAGCAGCTCCATGAGCCACTCCGTCCCCTCGTCCGACTGCATCGCTCCACCGGCTGCCTGCAAACACGTAGGTTCAAATGTTGGGATGATGTCATGTGACTTATTCTCAAAACCGTAGAGCAGCGATGACCATTCCTCAAGCTTACAACATAATGATCCATAATGTTCAAACTGAGGATGTAGACAGTGTTAATGAATCATCCCCTCATTAAAGTGTGACGACAGACCGTCCATCTCGGTGCTGACCACGGTGCCTCCACACACGGATTCGTTGGGCGTCTCCACCAAGACTAAAGCGGGACTCGTCACTGAAGATGACCCGCTGCCGTTCTGAGTCACTCCATGACAGTCTGGTACGACACCACTGCAGTCTTTGGTGACAGTGACGTGGTGTTAAGGACAGTCGTGGTAACGGTCTGTGTGCATGTAGTCCTGCGTGGTGCAGCCGTCTGCCGATGGTGCTGCACTAACAGGAGGACTCATGGAGGACACCACTGCTCGCTGGAGGTCTGTAATGGTGGCTGTTGGAGTCAGGTACAGAGATAAGACCCGTCTTGGCTTACGTCACATGTACGGCCGAATTATTCACATGTCTCACATTACCAGACCAATATCAAACCCACACACCCCACCTATACTCCAGTCCACATTTCTATAGTCTATGCATTTGTGCCACACAGAACCCGAAAGCTTCAGCGAATTCTTCGCAAAAAAGCACAAAGCAACATCTGGACAAAAACTGAGTGTGTGTTTAAGGTGGTAGTACCTTCAGGCTCCTGCAGATGGCGCTGCACGAGGATGACGGGGCTATAAATCCCTGTGGGCTGTGAGTGATGGGATCCATAGATTGGGAAGAGGTGCTACAGTGCAGGGAATGTCTCGTTCCATCCAGAGCAGATGTTAATGATTGGCTAAAAGGAGGGACTGCATGTGGGCGTGGCCAAAGACCATAGTGTGAAGGAAGTAGCTGAATCTGCAGGTGTATGGAAGTGTACGGTCATACGGGTCTACCAGCAGTGGATACAATCCCAGTCTACAGGGAATTCTCCTCGGAACTGTGCCAGGGAAGGCATCCACCACATCTGGACCACCTGACCAGTTCTCTGATGTGAGAGTGTCTGAACATTGATGTGGCTACATCCAGAACCTCGTCCAGTACATGCCCAACCCAGTCCCAGCTGGTGTTTAGGTATTACACACTAGTAGGTATGAGCTGCTACCTGTGCGGACGCTGGAGGAACCATCGTATTGAATTAGGCCAGTACTGACCATGTACTGAAACACTAAAGGACCTAACAGCTGTTCTGAAAACTGAACACTGCCCTAGCGACCACCTTAGGTACAGCCCAACATACCCAGATACCACACATGCAAACAAGCCAGTGACCACCGGTCCCTCCCCTGGCTCCCATGCATCCCCGGGACCTTTACCTCCTCCGTCTCGTCATGCTGCGGATGGTATTCTGAGGCGCCCCCCATTCCCACGGGCTGCAGAGCCAACGCTGTGAGTGTGCGACCGCCAGAGAGAGTCCTCCGAATCTGCCTCCCGCCGGGTGTGTCCTGGTTTCACTCTCGGCTGTCGGCTCCCCCTCCTAGCCTGGATGCTGCACCGCACTTCTCCTCAGCTATCCACGTTAGTCTACCTAACGCCAGAGATGCTGCAGCGAGCTCAGGGCGGATCTGATGCCGCGGCAACCCAACACAGCGCTCTGTCTCTCCACGTGACTTCAGCTTCGCCTCCTTCCTCTCAGAAACACGGGAGATGCGTGAATAAGCCCAGGTCAGTGCCTCGGTCTCTTCCTTCATTCCTGCCCCCTGACCGTGCGGTCATGTGCCTGGCTGGTTTTAGCTGAGTCACTGCAGGACTGCAAGGCTGGAGGCAGACCTCAGCACAGCTGTACTGCTCTCTGCTTGACCGTCTGCCCTCCCCACCACTCTCACTGCCCTCAAACCACCTCGTCCAGCTCTGTCTCATGCCAGCGGGCGTGCAGGTTGACCGTATGGTGTGGTTGCCTTGTCTTCCGGGAACCCATTCTGAGAAAAGGGCTGGTGGAGGGTCCGAATACTGGAGTCATTCTACACGAGGCCTCCCAACTGACCACCTGAGACAGGGTTAAGTCACTGTGCCACGGGCAGTGGGCACAGTTTAGGCCTTTTGTAATAACGCTGGACAAACACCACGAACGGGAGTGACGGGAGTGCAGGGGAATGCAGGGAGTGTCTCGTTCCATGTGTGGAAAATGGCTCCAGAGCAGATGTTAATGATTGGCTAAAAGGAGGGACTGCATGTGGGCGTGGCCAAAGACCATAGTGTGAAGGAAGTAGCTGAATCTGCAGGTGTATGGAAGCGTACGGTCATACGGGTCTACCAGCAGTGGATACAATCCCAGTCTACAGGGAATTCTCCTCAGAACTGTGCCAGGGAAGGCCTCCACCCAGTCTGGACCAACTGACCAGTTCTCTGATGTGAGAGTGTCTGAACACTGATGTGGCTACATCCAGAACCTCGTCCAGTACATGCCCAGGAAGCAGACCAATAGTGGCCTGCTGTCCTTCTGCTATGTGGGTAACTGGAGGGAGGGAAAATGGATCGAGACTATTCGGCACCACGACTGAACACAGTAAGAACTCAACTCTCAAACATACAATCAGAACAGCCTGCTCCTCTCTCGCTCCTGAATTATTCAGCCTGCACTGTGAGCAGAAGGAGGACAGCGTGACTACTGCAGGAAGGGGGGAGGGAGAAGGAGAAAGAGTGATGAGAGCAAGAAAGATAGAATAGAGCGACAAAAGAGAGAAAATCAGCAGACAGGAGGGAAACTTGGCGGGTCAAGTTCCACAAGGACGGGTCTTATCTCTGGACCTGACTGACCCAACAGCCACCATTACAGACCTCCAGCGAGCGGTGGTGTCCTCCATGAGTCCTCCTGTTAGTGCAGCACCATCGGCAGACGGCTGCACCACGCAGGACTACATGCACACAGACCGTTACCACGACTGTCCTTAACACCACGTCACCGTCACCAAAGACTGCAGTGGTGTCGTACCAGACTGTCATGGAGTGACTCAGAATGGCAGCGGGTCATCTTCAGTGACGAGTCCCGCTTTAGTCTTGGTGGAGACGCCCAACGAACCCGTGTGTGGAGGCACCGTGGTCAGCACCAAGATGAACGGTTTGTCGTCACACGTCCAGAAGGCCTGGTGTCCCTCCACCTCCACCCCTACCGCACCATCTGCAGGAACTGTGTGAGGATGTTCAAGCTGCATGGGATGGATTATCACAGGACTCCATTAGGAACCTCTACAGCTCCATACCGAGACGTCTGGCGTGTTGGGTTAGCAAACACGGCGGCCCGACGCCATACTGAGAGACAGACTTCTGTATGTGTAGCTCAATAAATATTGATCATATCAGTCTAAATTTATCATCAGGTATTGATCCTGGTCACCTTTATCTTCCTCCCCACACACCTGCAGTCCCGTATTCCGTATTTGAACCCATGTATGGTGGGGGGATACACCCAGGGCATTGTGGGGCAAAATAGTCATCATCCTTCCTCAGAGGACATGTGTGGGTTCAGTGGGTAACTGGAATCCCCTTCAGTAGCATCATATCCCTACAGCTTCTGATCCCATATATGCAGCTCCTACTGAGAACCAGCCAGAACGGGAGGATGAACAGCGCTGCCAGCCGACCCCCTATAGGATCCAGCGAGTTTCTAATTTAGGACGCTCTAAATACGGAGCACTATATATAGTCCTGCTCTATTCCAGTAAGCCAGGCCTTTCCTCTACAGAGCCTACCTCAAGGTTCTACAGCAGAGCATCAGGGTTACTTAACATCACAGTGCATCCTCTGTGGTGGTCTTACTGTAGTTAAGGCAGAGGGTCTATAATGAGGTCAGGAATCAGGTTAGGAACCGTCCCACTGTGGACACACGCTCGAGCAGTCCGGAAGCCATCTGTCCTGTTATATGGTATATGGAGCTAATCACACATATTACACATACATCATATTACCATGTGTCGTCTGCAGATACACAGGTATGTAACATCGTAACAGTGTCTTTTAACTGCAGGAATAATCAACGAATGTTTGGGCTAATAATTCATGAACAAATAAATAAATAAGGCTCAGTAAATAAATAACCCTAAACGAACAAAGAAATAAATCTAAATAAATAACTCTTAGTAAATAAATAATTAAATTAAAAAAATTAATCAATCAATAAATTACCCTAAACAAATAATTAAATAAATAACCCTAAATAAATAAATATATAACCCAAAGTAAATAAATATATAACCCAAAATAATTAAATAAATAACGCAAAAATAATTAAATTAACAACCCTAAACAAATAATTAAATAAATAACCCTAAATAATTAAATATATAACCCAAAATAATTAAATAAATAACCCAAAAATAATTAAGTTAACAACCCTAAACAAATAATTAAATAAATTACCCTAAATAATTTATTAAATAATCCTAATTAATTAAATAAATAACCCTAAATAAAAAACCCTAAATAAAAAAAAATAATTACTTAATAACTCTAAATGAATGAATAAATAAACAACCCTAAATAAATAAATAAGCCTAAATAAATAAATAATCCTAAATAATTTATTAAATAAACAAACTCTAAATTAATAGCCCTAAATAAATATATTGATAAATAACTCTAAATAAATAAATAAATAACCACAAATGAATAAATAAAGAATCCTACATAAATAGAGTTTTTGTTTAGTTTTATTGTTGTTTTTATTGATTATAGACCACGTACAGCATTTAACCCAGCTCATTAAACTGACTTCAGCTCCTCATCATTTCCCTCGTCCTCCTTCTGAAAGGCAGTCGCTGCTACCGTCCCTTTAAAACTGCAGTAATGTGTATATTTTGTGACCTCGCAAAAATTCGACATGCTAATTCTCCACTGCTTAGTCTCCACATACTGGGGTGACACCAGTGTGATTAGGTCCTCCACAGTACGGGGTCTCTAATACCAGCAAGGGTATCTGCAGGTTGGGGTCTGTCCAGGTGGGTCCTTCGTTTGGCTGTACGAACTGTCCAGTAAAGTCCATTTAGTCAGCAGTGAGGTACTTT
>JAMWET010001048.1:0-25204 GCA_024036415.1 Prochilodus magdalenae | reverse complement strand
CCGTGCGGAGCTACAGGATAAAAAGTGGTGGGATTATGTGTCCCACACTTCATTGTTCTGTCAGCCAGGCCAATGAAGAGATTTACGTTTGAATGCAAAAAACGGGCGCTAAGCGTGGTCTAGGAGCACATGAGCCTTTGTTTGAAACCCCTTGATAGAGTCCCACTGCGATGCTAGCGTAGCGCCGCCCAGACCCCCCCCCCCCCCGAAATTCACTTTGACAAGCACAATGTTAAAGAAAGGGCTGGTCCAGGCAAAAGAGCTAGTGTGCTAATGGGAAAAACAAACGGCCCACTATAGCAGTGTGGCAAATGCATCTGCTAGCTTTCCCTGTAGCCATGTTGGTGAAAAATAAGTCATTGTTTGTACCTGAATATTATTTGAGATTTGCTGAAATGTTTTTAGTGACAGACATACTTTCTTTTATCTACAACACTGGTGCCCGTTTTATTTACTCTTCAGAACCACCAGTGAACCTACATGCCTGGTGTTTAATGTTAATAATGGTAAAATTAAAGGGAGAAATCACATTTTATTGGGCCAAAGTTTGCCAGAAGGAAATGTGGGATTGCAGTGCTATTGGGAAGGAAGATGGGTATTAAGATCAATAAACAATGATAAATTTAGACTGATATGATCAATATTTATTGAGCTACACATACAGAAGTTATCCGGCTGCCATGTTTGCTGATGCAACTTCCAAGTTATAGAGGTTCCTACTGGTGTCCTGCGATAATCCATCCCATGCAGCTTGATTATCGTCAAACTTTTCCTGCAGATTGTGTTGTAGGGGTGGAGTGTTACTAGCACATCCCATAGAATCCCACACATTTTCTGTTGTCTGAACACGTCTGAAACATCAGGCGGTGTATTTATAACCACTTAGAGCAGCATTAAACAGATGTGTGATTCTAGTCACCACCAACCATTCCTTCTCAAAGCATTTACTAGCATGTTTTGTTTACATCTTAACCAACAAATCATATATAGAAAATTCTAGAAATTTAGAGAAACTGGTGACGTTCCCCTCTATTGTAGGGGACCCAGATCCGGAATACTGAAAAATGCTATTATCTCACAGGACATGACTTTAAAAAAGGCCATACATTTCTGTCAGGACGCCAAAGGCCGAGATCATCCGAACTCGGCACTGCATGCTTGTTCGGTAGCCTTCAAGTGAAGCCCCCTTATCTGCTCAGAATCTAAAGTAGGCCTGATACGCTGTTATTATACCCAACACTGCAGCCACTGCGCAATACTACACCTAATATGTTCAATCACTCAGCCAGAGATGGAGACTCTGATCTCTGATCTGAACACACACACACACACACACACACACACACACACACACACACACATACACACACACTCATACACACGGACACACACACACACACACACACACTCATACACACGGACACACACACACACACTCGGACACACACACACACTCATACACACGGACACACACTCATACACACGGACACACACTCATACACACGGACACACACACATACACACACACCCATACACACACTCGTACACACACACTCATATACACACAGACACACATACACATGGACACACACACACATACACACGGACACACACACACACACACACACACACACACACACACACTCATTACACCGGGGACCACACCACACAGAAACTCATACACACTCACACACACACACACACATACACACGGACACACACACACACACACTCATACACACGGACACACACACACACACACACACTCGGACACACACACACACACTCATACACACGGACACACACTCATGCACACGGACACACACACACTCATACACACGGACACACAAATACACACACACACACACATACACACACACACACCCATACACACACTCGTACACACACACTCATATACACACGGACACACATACACATGGACACGCACACACACACACACTCATACACACGGACGGACACACACACACTCATACACACGGACACACTCATACACACACTCATACACACGGACACACACACACACACACACACACACACCCTTATACACACGGACACACACACACACACACTCATACACACGGACACACACTCATACACACACACACACACTTATACACACACACTCATACACACGGACACACACACACAGACACACACTTATACACACGGACACACACACACACACACACACACACCCATACACACGGACACACACACACACTCATACACACGGACACACACACACATGGACACACACACACTCATACACACGAACACACATACACATGGACACACACATACACACACACTCATACACACGGACACACACACACACACTTATACACACTGACACACACTCATACACACACACACACTTATACACACACACTCATACACACAGACACACACACACACACTTATACACACGGACACACACTCATATACACACACACAGACACACACTTATACACACAGACACACACACACACACACCCATACACACGGACACACACTCATATACACACGGACACACACACACCCACACACACGGACACACACTCATCTACACACACACTCATATACACACGGACACAGATACACATGGACACACACACGGACACACACTCATACACACGGACACACTCTCATACACACGGACACACTCATACACACGGACACACACGGACACACACACACTCATACACACGGACACACTCACACACGGATACACACGGACACACACACACTCATACACACGGACACACGGACACACACTCATACACACACACACACGCATACACACACACTCATATATATATATACACACACACACACACACACACACGGACACACGGACACTCACACGCGCGCACACACACACACACACACACTCATACACACACACACACACACACAGAGACACACACACACATGGACAGGGACAACTGATTCCATTATTTCTGCCAAATTAATAAAACCTTTCCTCTCCATCCTCATGTGGCTAAATGTCCCGTGAGTGTTTTCGTGTGCTAGCATTTCATCACAGCGTAGACCGACTCTTTATGCTAATTCACGCAAATTTGTTACGGGTGAGTTGATTTGTTCAGATGTCCTCCGTACAAGTGCTGCGTTGCTGGACATGTTTTAGGTACTAACCCCTGCAAAGCAATAAATGGAAGATAGGGTTCGTAAGCTGGACTGACATCCTGTCCCTAACTCAACGTCTTCATGAACAACGCTTAAGCCAAAAGAACATCAGGAGGTCGAAAGTGCCAAACGGAAGTTGATTAACTAAAATTGAAAATAAAATGAATAATTCATTTCATTTAAATGGAGTGATTGTAATAAACTAATACAAGGTTATACAGCATAGCCAAACCCTGTAGCTGTCGTGGACATCTCCAGTTCAGGATTAAAGAATAGTGTCAACAAGTAACATGTGTAAAGACAAAAAGATGGACAGGTCAGGCAGGGCCACAACGATAAGGCCTGTCCTTGCTAATCACATGCACGTCGATTGTGAAACTGATCATTTGTGTGACTCACAAATGTCAAACCTACACACCAAGTTCATCCCTGTCGGTTGATTCGCTCTGGGTGTAGCTGTTCTGCTGATTGAGTGTATGCATCCCCGTATTCCTACCTCTTCTGGCACCTCCACTGAAAGGAGTGTATAAGCGTACCGTATTTAGAAGCTATGTGTCGCTACTAGGAAGTCCAGACAGTTCTAGAAAGATTTAAAAAAATCCCCAAGTTTAGAAAAGTCCAGAAGGCCTATATACAATAGTCTACTCAGCACTAGACCTCACAGCTGTCGGACCAAGACAACCGTACAAAACTCATTGTGTCTGCGGAACCGTGTCTATTCTGACATTTAGGCCTAAGGAGTTAGAAAACACAATTTGAGGCCAAAATGAAACAGGGACAAATAAAAAATGAAAAGCAGCAAATAAAGAGTTAAATCATTCTTATATAAAATAACAAACAAAGAGGGGGATGGAAATTTGGGTTGAGAATTATCTCTCCACCATGATGGAAAAACACCAGCTGTAGCTGACATAGGCACAAATTAGCAAGGTCAGTACAGTTGGTGTCCTCAAAAAAAGGTACCACACAAATGATGTGGCTGCAGTTTGGAAAGATCTGGTGGAGCTTGGAGAACTGTGTGATAGAGGTGTCCCAAGGTCCTTGTTGGAAATCTTGGTAATGGCATTCTGTCAGTCATACAAGGCCAGACTCCTGTCTCTTGGGCTGGTTGTAGGGGTTGGCGGAGGGGGCATATAAACTTGCACATCGTCTAACCAGGGAACATAACATTCCTATCCCGGTATTCCAAAATGACAATTTTCACATTCACAGGGCTGCAAATGTGACTAACTGACATAATGCCCATTTTCAGGACAGCCTTCCTTAACGTTTCTTGGACTAGCCCGCAAAATCCCCAGATTTGACTCCGCTTGGAAGTCTGTGTGATAGACACCGTACCTGGGACAACCCAGGAGGGTTGTGTCCACCAAAATCTGACCCAACTGCCCAATTTTGTGATGTATGAGTAGGCTGAACAATGATGTGGCCGTCATTCAGGAAAACATGTCCACGTCCATGCCAAAAATGAAAGTCACAGCTGGCTACTGGTGCTTGTGGAGGTGTTACACGCTATTAGGCCCCATTTCAGTCCGTTGCTTGAGCTTTTCTTTTAATTGTTATGTTTGAGTAAATGACCAAGCCAAAGTAAAACCGATTGCTACTTTGGATAAGCACTGGTGCTATTCCATCCCCATGGCCAAGTACACCTACATGAGCGTGTTGGAGCTGTCATTTCCCAAAACTATGGTAGTTCATAGGGAGTTGGCCAGTTTCATGGCTATAACAGCTCACTCTTCTGCGATGCTTTCCAAAAGCGTGGAGCGTGTCTGTCAGGAATGGTTCCTTTTAAAAGGAGAATAGTAGCTAATGGGTAACATATCGAATTGATGTGTGCGAAAGCCAAGGCACCTATATGGCCAAAGTATGTGGAGTCTGACCATTCTAGTACAAAATGGAGACTGTCTGTTTGACTACCAACCAAGATATTGTAATTCAACTGGGGTAGCGCGCAGTTCGTCTTCAGACCGAAGATTCCTGTAACTGAAGGCCTATTCGAATCCGATTAGGCTGTTAGGTTTTACGAGTTACTTAGCACAACGCATTTCAATAACCAGAATGGAATACGTACTAAAGACTCAAGACTCATCTCCACCCTGCATAAAGCCGCTGTGAACATCCATCCCACCCCCAAGCCATGCCCAATGTGAGAATGCCATCATGATTCCTATTTGCGCAGGGTGATCTCAGCTTCCATACAACACAACAGCATAGCATGTACCGCGTGGGAGGCAGTAATGGAGGTAGGCGATGAGAGTTTTCCAATCTCTCCCTGGCAGCTATGATATGATGTACCAGAAGCCCCCCCACCAACACTACAAGCGTGCATGAACACACACACACTCTAATCCCCGAAAAAGATGGAAAACACCGATGACATCATCCCCATACACCTGTTCTAGGCCACCGCGACCGCGACAGAAGGCTTTGACATTTGTGAATGGGAAACATAAGAAAGTGCCTGCAGCCTGGCTGTGTGGTCCGGGGAATTGTCACCCGCGACTTGGGATAAACATCACGCGTTTATAGCTGATCTGCATACAATTGCACATTTTGGAAAGATTGAGCAGGCTTATAATGGGAGGCGCTGGAGTATGAACTAATTCTAGTGCTGCGTCGGCCGTGACCATTTACGCTTAATAGCTTGTTCTCTGCAGGGCGTTAATCAGTTCTGTCAGTTTTCAGGCTGATTTTTTTGCATTGGGGGCTTTAGCAAGGCTGTGCCCCCAAATCAATCATATTTCTCCCCTACACATCAGCTGTACACGCTTGAAGCATGTCTCAGACAGGCAAGGGACCCAATTAGAATAATACACGATATCACCTTCGTTTTGTTTCGGTGGCAGTCGTGGGCTGGAAGGTTAGGGAAGCCAGCTATCGTGGACCAGAGGGTTGTTGGTTCGATTCCCTGAACTGGAAGTAATGATTGCGGTTGCTTCTCTGCAAGGTCAACCATAACAGAAGACTGCTGCCTATGGGGCTGTGCATAGGGCTGCTCACTGCCCCCTAGTGTGTGTGTTCACTAGAGAGTGTGTATGTGAGTGTTTCACTTCACAGGTGGGTTAAGTGCAGAATGCAAATGGCATGAAATGGCTCAAAAGCTCTCTACTCAGAGACTGGCCCCCTAAATTCCAGCTGCATTTGTATAAAGGTCACAGGTGGAATTTCGGGGGTCCCCATGTTGTTTGGCTATTCCAGCATCATCTGGCTGCTTAAGGCCCAGTGCTCTCGCTTCAAAATGTGTAGTTAAAGACAGTCTGTTCCTACTGGAAATGCACGCTTACTAGTTTGGTGATTAACACCAAGAGTCAGGCCTGGAAGCGGTGCCCTTCTTTCCAGGAGGACTCTGGGAAAATCGTCACAACGGGCGGAGTGTTCAGTCCTATGCATTCCATGCATGGAATCGGACGCGATCACACGCCACTTCCCTGTCGTTCCAGAGGCTGCCCTTCTATTTGAGGTTGACAAACAATCTCGTTCCACCATCACCAATGGCCATGGGTTTTTTATTTAAAAAAAAAAAAAAAAAAAAAAAAAAAAGATCATTTTTTATTCCCCACAAAAGATCTGTGCTGCAGATCTCCAGATCTGGTCATTCCATAGGGATGCTGGCTAATAGTATTATTGATGGATAATGCTGAAAAGCTAAGCTTCACTGTATGGCCAAAAGTATGTGGACATCCACCTGGCCATTACACCTACATGAGCTTGTTGGACGTCCCATTCCAAAACTATGGTAGTTGAAAGGGAGTTGGCCAACTTTCATGGCTATAACAGCCTCCACTCTTCTGGCTTTCTGAAAGCGGTTGGAGCGTGTCTGTCGGGACTGGTGTCCTTTTTAAAAGAGCATTTCTCATGCACTTTAATAATGGAATGGTGGGATAGTAGCGGATTGGGTTAACCTATATAATGGGATGGTTGCAGAAAAAGAGCTCCAACAAAAGATCTGTGAGAAGCTGTGAGGACCGGGTCATTCCGTAAGAATTGCATCGTCAATCAAAAGAAACAGTAGCTGCACCCCGAATGGACACTCAATCCCCAGGAATGAAAAATTAGGTTGGGTAGGGTTGACATTATGAGACATCCGAATGTTTCAAGCTTCATGCTCGGCCACACATGTGACGGAGACAGGGACGGGCCTTATCGCTGTACCTGACTGACCCAACAGCCACGACTGCAGACATCCAGCGAGCAGTGGTGTCCTCCATGATTCATGTTAGGGGTAGCGCCATTGGCAGATGGCTTCGTCACACATCCATAAGGCCTGGTGTCACTCCACCTCCACCCCTACCGCACCATCTGCAGGAACTGTGTGAGGGTACTCAAGCTGCATGGGATGGATTATCACAGGACACCATTAGGAAACTCTACAGCTCAAAGCTGAGAGGTCTGTAATACATGGCATCCTGTCGCCATACTGAGAGACAGACTCCTGTATGTGTAGCTCAGTAAATATTGATCATATCAGTCTAAATGTATCATCAGTTATTGATCCTGGTGACCTTTATCTTCCTTCCCAACAGCACTGCAATACAACGCTTCCTCCTGGGTATACATATGTATATAACTCTCATATACATTGTAGGCTGTTATGTACAATATACACTCTGTGTATACAAAGACTGTGGTCCTTATTGTTAAGATGCTGACGTAGCCTATGTGAGCACAGCAGAGTGCAGCTTTCTGTTTGTTCTGTTTAATTTTATTCAAGGCATGACTAAGTGGTGCAGAGGGTGAATCCCCCCGCGGTTGCCGTGCTCTGCTGGGACATAACAGAATCATTTATATAGCACAAAAGCAGTCGAGGAGAAAACGTCCCATCCATACAAATCACAGGACGGCCGACAGATTGTTTACCAGAGTACAGATCCATAGCGTTGAATTTATAGACAACAGGCGCTGTCACTTATTTGTGTGTAGTGACTTCATTAATAAGCGGGGGTTGCGGGGAGGGGCTCTAGTTGGTGGAGGTGTAGAGAGGAAATCAATAGTTCCTCCACACAGCGGGATGGTTGTAATTATCCTCCGTTAAAACAGAAATCACACTGATCAGCCCCGCGTACTCTTCCTGCATTCGTATACCTCCGATAAAGAGTTTACCGTCTTGTGTACCTCAGTCTTTTCATCCTTCGTTTGGTTAATCTTATAGAGCGCTCTCTTCCTCCTCTCGTGCCATAGAATAGAGGGATGTTGGCTAATAGTATTATTGATGGATAATGCTGAAAGGCTAAGCTTCACTGTATGGCCAAAGGTATGTGGACACCCACATGACCATTACACCGATACGAGCTTGTTGGACGTCCCATTCCAAAACTATGGTAGTTAATAGGGAGTTGGCAAACTTTCATGGCTATAACAGCCTCCACTCTTCTGCGATTGCTTTCCAAAAGCTGTTGGAGCGTGTCTGTCGGGACTGGTGTCCTTTTAAAAGAGCATAGTAGCTAATTCCAAGACGAAAAGCCAAGGCCACTATATGGCCAAAAGTATGTGGACGTCTGACCGTCTCATGTATATGAGCTGTTTTTTTTTTTTTGCAAAATTATGGAAATTAATATTGTTGGCCCTGTTTTGTGGCAATAACAGCCTCTGTTGTTCTTGAAAGGCTTTCCACATGACTCGTAGGTGGGAACTGGGGTCCATTTTAAAGAGCGTTAGGCACTGAAGTTGGATGAGACGATCTGGCTCATTCAGTGTATCCTAAAGGTGTTGGGTGGTGTTGCAGTGAGGCCAAAGAAGTTCCACCTCATTTAACTAATCAAAGCTAACCAAACCATGTCTGTATGGAGCTCACTGGGTGTACAGTAGCACGGTCATGCTGGGACAGGAAAGGCTTCTTCCCCAAACTGCTGCCACAAAGTTCTGTCTAAAATGTCTTTGTATGGTGTAGCATTCACATCACCCTTCCCTGGAACTAAGAGCCCAAGCCTTGTAAAACAGCCCCAGACCCCCTACCCCCCACCACACACCAAACTGTACTGCTGGCAAACCCAGATTTGTCTAGCAGAATGCTGTAGCAAACGCGCTTGTTAGACTCTAAAGTCTCACAGGGACTTCTTTACAAACACCACCAAAGCCGGAGTAGACGTACCCTCTTTTACACATCCCTTACTTTTGCTACTCACAGATACAGGGGTTGGACAATGAAACTAAAACACCTGTCATTTTAGTGTGGGAGGTCTCATGGCTAAATTGGACCAGCCTGGTGGCCAATCTTCATTAATTGCACATGCCCACCCTTTTTCTTGTAAGAGCAGAGTGTGAAGGTTTCAGTTAGCAGGTAAGAAGCACAGTTTCTGCTCAAAATACTGCAAATGCACACAGCCATTAGGGGTGACATACCAGAGTTCAAAAAGAGGACAAAAACGTGTTGGTGCACGTCTTGCTGGCGCATCTTGTGACAAGACAGGCAAGTCTTTGTGATGTATCAAGAGCCACGTGTATCAGGGTAATGTCAGCATAACCACCAAGAAGGACGAACCTCCACCGCATCACGTAGTGACTGCCGTCACTATCCTGCAAGAAGAATGGCTTAAAACTCCCCTCTGACCACTGTGCAGGACGCAGTATATGTCATTCCCATCAAGACCAACTGACGCTGTATTGGCCGCAAAAGGAGGCCCTACACCATATAATAAATGATTGTGGTCTAAAACCAGGTGTTTCAGTTTCGTTATATTGGGTCATTGTCCTTAATAGATAGCCGACCAAGTATATTTTTGTCTCATCTGTTTACTTTGGTTCTCCTCATCTACTTTTAGAACTCGTCTGAAGATCTGATGAAGTTTAAGGTCAAAATTATTCAGAAATACAAAAAAATCTAAAAGCGTTCGCAAATATTTTAGTCCCTGCTGTAGTTGTTGGTGTTGTTCTTGGTCTGTTGGTCCATTTCAGGTTTTTTAATAATGTCATGTGTCTTGGTCAGTACTTTTGTCCTCCTCCATGGACTATGCTAAAACTGTGTTAACTGGCACATTCACAGAAATGCATATTGATTCCATACTGTGTAATATCAGTTACTTTAACTTTCCATGATGTGCACTTGTTCACTTCTCCTCTCGTGGTCTTGTCTGGCTGTTTTGTCCCAGTCCTACATTAGTTGTGCAGTAATGTGTGTTTCTGTTTTAACTGTTTGCACAAAGAGCAGCCTGACCATTCACGGAGACTGTTAGTCCGAGAAAAGTTCCCTCCTCATCCACATCTTTCCACTGACAGCTTTCAGGCCAGTTCTGTGGGCAGGAGAAGGCACCCAATGCGTCCCCCCCATGAAAAGATTCAAGCCCCCCCCTGGGGCAGAAAGGCACTCCCAATGCGTAAGTATCTGTAACCCCTTTAACCAGTACCAGACTTGCAGAGATGGGCAGTTCTTGCCATAAATCATTCACACCATGTGCTTTTCTGAGTATATGATGGATAGGATTAGCTCCTCTACAACACTGAACAACTCCACGAACCTAACACAACCTTCATTCGTTCATTCGTTGATTCATTCATCTTCTGAACTGCTTATACTCTTGGGTTGTGGGGATTGCTGCAGTCTATCCCAGTACTCACTGTGTGAAAGGCAGGAGACACCCTGAACAGGCTGCCAGTCCATCACAGGAGAGATATAGCAGACATACACACTCACACCAAAGGCATCCCCAGTTCACCTGACCTGTCTTTAGACTGTTCGAGAAATCAGATTTTTGCATATCATATCTGAACCACATTTGACGGTGGTTTGAAATGCCAATCAGATTTTTACCGATGTAGCTCAGTCTGGATTCTCTGGCCACTCAAATCAGATTTCAAAAAGCCTTCACTCACTCCAGGCATCACTCACGAAGCTCCAAACAACAACGATGTAAAATCCAGAGCGACAAGGTCAAATTCAAGACGTGCACCGAAATCTTGTAAACCATAACTCGACAGAGTTGGAGGGTGAGATCTTCACCAAAGAATCTGATCCTAGAATCAAATTTGATTTGTCTGCAGTCCGAACACAGCTGAAGAAACCACCCTCCGATCTATGTTGAAGCTGGGAGGAACTGGAAAATTCTTTGGAGTGGATTTTTATGCTATGCTCAGGCAAATCAAATTTGTTTTTGAAATCGGTTATTTGAGACGACTGTCCGCACAGTTGTTTGCAAATGAAACAATCAGATTGCGCTAATGTGATTCACTAATCGGTACCCGCTATTGACCGCGCGACCGGCGCGCCTACTGCCCCCTGGGATTCAGTAGCGCAAGTAGCAAATCCCAGGACTTTCGTCACTGTGGCTATCGCGACATGGTCTTTGTTTGAGCATTATGTTCATCTGTAAAAATGAGAGGATGAGAATGGACATCTTACTCAGGGCGACCACAGAGCGCAAGTGAAGCTTAGTTGGTTACTTAGCAGGCTGTGTAGATACCTTGCCTGACTTTTATTTCTCTGCCTGAAAGCGTCTCTGATGTCCATTTTGCGCCAGATAAATCTTTTTACTTTGTGCTTTCGTAATTACTGAGGTGAGATAATGCTAGCTTGGTTGTTAGCCTGTTAGTAGCCCATAGATGAGTAGCTAGCAGTCAGGATTTGCTGACACCACAAGGATTTCCTTTGGAAAGAGTAGTCAGAGAACATTGACGGATAGGAACGATATAAAATTGGGAATTCTATTAAACCTTTTAGGCACAAACATGACAACCACTGTATTTTGTGAGTACTGAGCTGAGGTAATGCTAGCTTGGTTGTTAGCCTGTAGGTAGCCTTTAGATGAGTAGCTAGCAGTCAGGATTTGCTGACACCACAGGGATTCTATTTTGGGAATTATAGTCAGGGAGCACAATATAAAACCCAGAAACCCAAAATCTGTCAAACCTTTGAATCATAACGTATTTTGCTTTTGTCCAATGACTAAGATGAGTAAATAGCTTGGTTGCTAGTCTAGGTTGCCTGTTGATCAGTGGCTAGCAGTCAGGATTTGTTGACATCACTGGGATTCCCACTGGGGATTACTAACAACCAAGGTAGCATTTACTTTGCTTTTTTTTTTTTTTTTTTTATTACTTGCTTTTGTTTAATGGCTAAGGTATGAAAATGCTAGCTTGGTTGTTAGGTAGCCTGTAGGTAGCCTATAGATCAGTAGCTAGCAGTCATATGTTGACACCACAGGGAAATCCCATTGGGAATTGTAGCAAGAATTGAGAATTCTGGAAACTCTTTGTGGCCTAACATGACAAATAACGTATTTAGCTTTACCTTTAGCCCTGAAAACTGCTTTAGGAATAACCAGGGAGGACCTCATTGTGGAGATCTATGCAAGCAGTAGCTAAAAAAAAAACCACTGAGCCAAATGCTACAAACCAGCGTTTTAAAACAGTAACCCGGCCTTCAGTTTCAAGTTTCCATTCAGAATGAGAGGAGTCTGGAAATAATTGCCTGGCAGCGTTTTAAAGATGGCCGCAGAAGTGAACAGACTTCCCTGAATAACTCATTTTGCCTTTGCTGTTGCATGCAGTTTACTGCGTAATAAGCTTGGGCTGTAATATTATCCTGGAAAATTAAGGAGGTTAATCTGGTGAGCTGCCACACACGTATTGCCATTACCGACCAAATACAAAAAGTTCTAAGCATCTAAAAGGACCCCCTGGCACAATAAGCCGCCCCTTTTTTTTTTGTGCTGAACTGTTCTTTGTGGAAGCTGGAGGTGATTGGCAGCCAAGGGCGTAACCTTTGGGGAGGGATGAAAAGTTGCCTCATTAGCGAAAGCTGGGAAACGGTTGGTGATAGGAGTGTGTTTGTTATGCATGGCCATGGAGGGAGAGCTGTTTACTCTGCGTCGGATTGGAGACTACTGGATCCATGCGGTTCATAATTGGGGGATGTGTTACTCTCTGAGGCTTAAAGGATTATGCTTAGGGAGGTCACGTAGTGACACATGCATTTAATTCAGTCCTCTGTCTATGTAATGGTACATACTTAAGATTTAGTGCAGCATAGGTGCAAAAGGAGTACGTCGTTTTCCATCATTCTCGTTATTCAGATCTGCTTGGATCAATATGTAAAGTCTTCTGTGGATATGATAGTTATTGTGTCCCTGCACAGCTGGTACTCTGTTAGTTTTAGGAGCCCTTATTCTCTGCTTGACTTGACTGACCCCTACTGGCCAAGAGTACACAATGCAAAGCACAGTCGTCCCTAAACACAGTGTTCCTCCGTCCTGGTCCAGAAGGCCCTGCACTTTTTTAATGGCTTCCTCGCTCCCAACACAATCCCTCTGATCAGCTTAGCCCATTATTGAGTTGAAGTGGCCGTGTTAAGGAAAGGAAAGCAGAAAAATGCTCAGGACAGTGGGCCAACACTACTCACTCACTCACTCACTCATCTTCTAAACCGCAGCGTTTATTGGGCGGAAGGCAGGAAACACCCTGGACATGCAGGCAGCCAGTCTGTCACAGGGTGCCAACACTACTCTACTACACTACTACTAATCTCAAATGTTGTTAATCCGGCATAAACGACAATCAGACACAATCCAGACTTGAAGCTTACTGCTGGTACTGCGTTTGGTTTTTGGCAGCAGTGGAGACCACCACCCAGAGCTACTGATCAGCCAGTATAGCAGACAGGTCATCCCAGTAGTCAACCAACTCCTGCTGACACTAAGCACTGCAGCCCTGGTCCACTGCCCCAGCAATCCCACAGCCTAGCAGTCCCAAAGCACGGCCAACACATTCACACAATTTCAGCTATTTCCATGTTTTACTACCGCCGTAGTAAATGTCCTTCTCTTTGGGCGGTGGGATGTCCTCCTTTTTGGGCGGTGGGATGTCCTTCTCTTTGGGCGGTGGGATGTCCTCCTTTTTGGGCGGTGGGATGTCCTTCTCTTTGGGCGGTGGGATGTCCTCCTTTTTGGGCGGTGGGATGTCCTCCTTTTTGGGCGGTGGGATGTCCTCCTTTTTGGGCGGAGGGATGTCCTCCTTTTTGGGCGGAGGGATGTCCTCCTTTTTGGGCGGTGGGATGTCCTCCTTTTTGGGCGGTGGGATGTCCTTCTAATTGGGCGGTGGGATGTCCTTCTCTTTGGGCGGTGGGATGTCCTCCTTTTTGGGCGGTGGGATGTCCTCCTCTTTGGGCGGTGGGATGTCCTCCTTTTTGGGCGGTAGGATGTCCTTCTCTTTGGGCGGATGGGGGATGTCTCCTTTTTTGTCGCTGGGCGGTGGGGATGTCCTCCTTTTTGGGCGGTGGGATGTCCTCCTGTTTTGGTGGGCGGTGGGATGTCCTTCTAATTGGGCGGTGGGATGTCCTTCTCTTTGGGCGGTGGGATGTCCTCCTTTTTGGGCGGTGGGATGTCCTCCTCTTTGGGCGGTGGGATGTCCTCCTTTTTGGGCGGTGGGATGTCCTCCTTATTGGGCTTCTGAAAGTGGCCACCTAAAAAACAAAACCTAAGACACCAGCTATGTCTTGGCTGATTGACTGTGTTTAGGCTAGGCAGGGAAACTGTTCCCATTTTTGGTTAAACAATGACTTTAACTTAAGAACAGCCTCTTAATGACCACACTCCTCTCCAGTGGTGCTCCTGGCTAACCCCCAGACACCACCTTCCTCCAATGTTATTCCCGTTCCTAAAGATCTCTGGATTCAGCAAATGGTCATGAGTAGAAGATGGACTTGACTTATCTTATAAGCTGACTTCAGACACCATGCTACAGTGCCGCCAAACAAACCACCTGTGCATAAGTGTTATTGTCTCCTCCAGGATGACCCTGAACCGGAGAGCTCTTGCCTTTCCGACCTCTTATGGGCCAGATCTGGAACATTTTCCCTGAACAGCATCATGAATATATGCCGCTGAACTATCCACGTGTTTTGCTTTCCACAGGAAGAAGACCATAACTAGTGTCTAACTATTTAACATACTGAAGTGCGCCAGCCTGCTGCAGTTCTCATAAACCTTCAGTGTCCCACGAACTCAGGTAACAAGCATGCATCATTACGTAAAACCCCTTACACAAATCACCAGCTCCACTCACTCTGTCCACTTTAGGAAACACCTACACTGCTGTGCAGAACTGGAGATCATTCAGAGGAGCCAGTAAGCACAGGTTAGTCATTTTTAGAGGATAATTCTGAGATTAGAGAAAATGGATCGCCTGACAACCACCAGGAAGACCTTGTGGTCCACCAACACTGTCCCACATCTGTCCGTACCTCCACTGTGGGTAGACCTTTCAACCATATGGGTCTGAAAGGATGTGTAGCTGTTCAAGATGTTCCTCTCTGGACTTCTGAGATTGAAGTAGACTGGACATCTGAGATTGAAGTAGACTGGACATCTGAGATTGAGGTAGACTGGACATCTGAGATTGAGGTAGACTGGACGTCTAAGATTGAGGTAGACTGGACATCTGAGACTGAAGTAGACTGGACATCTGAGATTGAGGTAGACTGGACATCTGAGATTGAAGTAGACTGGACATCTGAGATTTAGGTAGACTGGACATCTGAGATTGAAGTAGACTGGACGTCTGAGATTGAAGTTGACTGGACGTCGGAGATTGAAGTTGACTGGACGTCTGAGATTGAAGTTGACTGGACGTCTGAGATTGAAGTTGACTGGACGTCTGAGATTGAGGTAGGCTGGACGGCTGAGATTGAGGTAGACTGGACATCTGAGATTGAAGTAGACTGGACATCTGAGATTGAGGTAGACTGGATATCTGAGATTGAAGTAGACTGGACATCTGAGATTGAGGTAGACTGGATATCTGAGATTGAGGTAGACTGGTCGTCTGAGATTGAAGTAGACTGGACATCTGAGATTGAAGTAGACTGGACATCTGAGATTGATGTAGACTGGACGTCTGAGATTGAGGTAGACTGGACATCTGAAAAATTTAGGTAGACTGGACATCTGAGATTGAAGTTGACTGGACGTCTGAGATTGAGGTAGACTGGACATCTAAGATTGAGGTAGGCTGGACGTCTGAGATTGAGGTAGACTGGACGTCTGAGATTGAGGTAGACTGGACGTCTGAGATTGAGGTGGACTGGACGTCTGAGATTGATGATTTCTGAATTGAAATTTGGAGTTAGGGTTTCTGGGTAATTTCCAGTTATTGATGCTAAAAAATGAAAAGTCGTGTTCTAAATGAATAATATGACTAGAAATGAAACAAATGATGAATATTCAGATCAATATTCAAGATGAATATTAAACTCATCATCAACAAAATAGCAGCACCCAGAACGAATCAGGAGCCCAGCAGTGACACAGACAAGTGGATGTGTGTGCTGATACACGTGTTAACACACACATCAGTGTTACTGTTAGGCTGAAAGCGGACCACCACCCAAAAAAACCCAGACTGTCCATTGATGAAAAGCTGGAGAATGACTGACATGGCTGTGCAGCAGCACATAAGCTGCAGTGTCTAACTGATAACCGAAGTCAGGGGTTTATGATAAAGTGTCCAGTCACATTAAATCTTCCTTTGTCTCCTGCTGCAGATGTGTGTTTCGAGCTGTCCGGACCGTTTCGCCACCTACACAGACATGCAGATCCAATACAGGTTCAACAAGAGCCACTGGGAGTACTACAGACAGTTCTGCAAACCGGGCTTCAACAACCCCAAGAAGGTAAAACAAGTTCTGAGGATAATTACCCAATGTGAGTGTTGAACCGTTCTGACCAGCTGTGTCCTGACCAACAATGTCCAGACAAGCACACGTGTAATATGACCATTCTGTCTGAAAACTTGCCTTTAGAAACGCGGTGTCTCTGTGGCCCGGTTTTAATTATCGTCTGTTTCCGAGGCCATGTTTATACGGGCAGTAGACACTGGGCGAGCTGTGTTGGGCCAGTAGGTCTGGTGTGTAGTAAAGATCTGAGCGCGTCTTCTTTGCTGTTGCAACTTTTTGTGTAAACAGCTTGAGAAAAAAAACAGTGCTTATTCCCAGCTGGTTTTGCTATGCTGTGTTGCTAGGCTATAGGTATGTGGATTAGCATATGGGTGTTGGTCTTTTTGGCTGAAGATGTTGCTAGGCTATTGTGAAGGTGTACCAGGTGGGTCCTGAGATGTTTCTGTGTTATACCAGGTGGTTTGGTAAGATACTACGTGTAAGCCGATGACGCTGAGATCCCAGGTGTTGTGTTCAGCTAAGGGTCCATCGTGCTAACTCATTTGCATCGTCGTTCGCTTCTGTATGCCAATCATGGTTGAGTGGCATTAATGCTAGGTGTTGCATATTAATGTTCTAGGGCGGTTGCTAAGAGTATCTATTGGAATCTCCAGGTGGGTGGCTAAGGTGTTGCTAAGCTATTGAACATAGTCTCTCCAGTTGGTTGCTAAATCTCTTCTATATTAATCTGTTATTCCCTGCGAAGGTTGCTTGGAAATTGTTGCTTTGGGAATCCCGGGTGGTGTACTAAGAATTTATTTGCTATCAATTGGTTGCTAGGGTGTTGTGAGCTCTATTGATATGGTATGCCAAGTTTGTACTAAAAATATTGTTACTACTAGGTTGGTCACTAAGATGCAGTTACTAAGAAATAATGCGAAGGTGCGTTTGTGGGACGTTGCTGTTGTTGGTATGGAGAAGGTGGTCCAGGTCGCGTGTTGCCTAAAGATATTGGCTGCTGCAGAACGTCCTAGGGTGATAGCTAAAGACGACGGGTGCTTCTGGAAATTCCAGGTGGTTGGCTAAAGATATTGGTCCCTGCAGAATTCTAGGGGCTTGTTAAAGAGAAATTGGCATAAGCTGGCATATGAGTAATATACCAGGTGGTTGCTAACATGCTGTTTGCTATGTAATCCTAGGTGGTGTGCTAAGATGTTTGAGCAATGAAAGGGGAATTCACCTGCTAGCTTGTTCTTTTCAAAAGCATGCTTCTTTAGGGATGTAAATAAAACATCATCAAAAACTGCAAAAATGACTGGAAAAACATGAACTGTATAGCTAGGCACACCTTCAACTCCCACCCGACCCCAATCATCACTGCAATGAGACCAGGCCCAGATCCTAACATTGACTAGAGCAGTGATCTCCTAACCTTGAGCACAATAGCGAGGCTGTATCGATGTTGTGGTCAGTCAATTCCAATTATCAGTGCTTCTTCTGTCTTGTTTTGTCAAAAACAGAGAGGATGTCTTGCAGCGCTGTCAACTTTCCGCAAAGACCATCTCGGGCATAGCGCTCTTTATATGTTCCGGGCCTCTGGAAGTTTTTAAAGGAACTTTTTTGTCCTTAAAGAAAGTACAGTAGACGGGAATTTCCTCCAGCGTGTTCGGGGGTGAGTCGGGAAAGCTATTGCAGTGTGTGGGGGTTGCTGAGGAGTCTGTCGCTGAGTCTCCTTTTTATTCCGCACCCTCAGAGACACAAACCAGAAGATGAGAGCGGCAGGCAGCCGCGGATGGGAAAAATAAAAAGGAGCCCCGCTGACGCCATCTTGCGCTTTAACCGCGCGACGTGTTAGAGCTGCTGTTTTGGCTCTGCTGAGCCGCCTGTGGGTGTTTTTAAGCTTTTTAGCTTTGCGTTCTCACCGTGCTGCTGTCTCTGGGTTATTCCCGCCGTTAGGCCAATTACAGCAGAGGAACATTGCTCAACACTTCGTGGGGCGGAGGCACCTGTGACGGATTGGCTTTTTTGAGATGTTAGGATGCCTATTTTCTGGTGAGAGGAAGAGACAAAGATGTATCGTATTTCCTGCCAGAGCTGAACACTACATAGAGGATGCATGTGAACTGCTTCAGCTCAATACTCGCAGTTAACAGTTACAATGGGAATTTCATAGACCTTTGACCAAAATTACCGGCACTGCAAATTACTGTGACGCTCCAGATCGCCAGCGTATGAGATGTAATAGGTTTGTACGTTAATTTGATGAGAATGACTGTGTATATGACGTCTGGATTCTTAGAGAGTGACAGGCGCTGGATGTGTAGAACGCAGGGGTTGCAATGTTGTAGGAGCAGATCATCATATTTATACACTCAACTGATTACGTTCATTAGGGCAGGAGCTCACCCGGAAATCTACACTCTCAGTCTGTGCACTGTTATGCAGCTCCCACTGGACTCCATTATAGGGATTTGTAGTTCTACAGGTAGCAGGGGACTGTAGTCCACTCGCACTTCAAAGGTTTTACTTGTGTTTTTGAATTACCCTGTAGCTTCACATGGTTCCAGGACTCCCCAACAGGAAAGGACAGCAGAGCAGGCTAATAGATGTGGGATGGTCGCAGCATGGTTCTACAGGCCCAGTGTCCAGTGACACTGACGTAGTGAGTGGTGTCAGTCTAGTGTGTGTGGTCTGCCTTGGTTGTGAGCTGGATGCGACGACACAGCAGTTGCGGCTGGGGACACACTCGCGAGGATCAGCTGTTGAAAAACTGAGAAACCAGCGCACACACCATAAACTATTCCAGTAGCACAGCAGCTGTCCTCAGGTGTGCTAAGGCGTTCCTGTAGGGCAGGTAGGGGAGTGTCTAACTAGATGTCGTGGACACGTGGAGTGGAAACACACAGTGTTTAAACACACTCCACGCAGCCCTGACTGTGTCTGATCCACACTCCCACCACCACGCAACCACACAACACTAACACACACCACCACCACGTCCTTCTCTCAGTGTCCAATGCTAGTACTTGAATGATATGTATTCCATATGTGGTTGGTCCTTGCAGTGGGATGAGACCAGTTCATTATCATTGTAGACATCTTGAGAGTCTAAACATAAGTTGTATTTAGCTCACTCGCCTCTCTCTCTCTCTCCTCTGCTGATCTTCTCCTCTCTCGTCGTCTGCTCTCTTCTCTCTCTCTCTTCTCTCTTCTCTCTCTCCTCTCTCCCTCTATTGTCATCTCTTTTGAGATGCTCTCTCTATCTCTTTCAAGCCTGTAGCGACAGGTCCTGGCGAGACGTAGGACTGTCCATCAAAATGATATTTAGTGCTCCAGCGAGACCATATGTAAAGTTGCACCTTCTAAAACAGACTACTGCTCTGCACTGCACTGGTGTGTGTGTGTCTGTGTGGTGTCTGTGTGTGTGCATGTGGGTCTTGTTGCGTGCGTGTGGCGTGAGTGCGTGCGTGCGTGCGTGCGTGTGGTGCTGTTGCTTGTGTGTGTATGTGTATTCTGCTTGTGCGTGGTGTGTGTGTGTGTGTTTGTGTTGCGCACGTGCGTGTGCTGTAATTATGTGCATGTGT
The DNA here is from genome assembly GCA_024036415.1 of Prochilodus magdalenae. Taxonomy (NCBI): domain Eukaryota; kingdom Metazoa; phylum Chordata; class Actinopteri; order Characiformes; family Prochilodontidae; genus Prochilodus; species Prochilodus magdalenae. The sequence continues at coordinate 4,876 of JAMWET010001048.1, read as the reverse complement.
GTGCGTTCTGTCGTAGTGTGTGCGCGGCGAGTGCGTATGTGTGTTGTGTGTGTGTGTGTGTTGTGTGTGTGTCTGTGACGCATGTGGTGTGTCTGTCTGTGGTTGCGCGTGCTTGTGCGCGTGTGCGCGCGTGTGTGTGTGTGGTGTGTTGTGTGTGTGTGTGTGATCGTGTGTAGTGTGTGGGTTTTATCTTTTGACGTGTATAAATATTTATCAGTCCGATGCTCTCTGGATGGACTGTGGTTTTGGAATCAGACCGGTGGTTTTGAGCTCCTGCAGCTAATGAGAGCACTTCAAACCTGAAGGGCTTCCAAGAATCACACCGGAACACAGACCAGCACTCCACCCGGGCTCGCGGCTGGACGATTATAACATCAAGGATCCACCAATGGGTTTCCACCTTATCCACACATATGTCAACCAATTAGGGCCTGGAAAGGATAACTCAATAGATGTTGTGTTGGTTAATCACAGTGGGGATCAGATTTCTCTTATCTCATTTACACTTATAAACCTCCAGCCTGTTTTTTAATTACCACAGAACCAGAACATGGAAAAAATTACTCTTCCCAAGAACAGCTTCCAATTTTCGATCACATAGTGGTCCAGCTGATGAGCTATAAGCAGCCTATGTTTTCTGTCTCATTATGGGCCAATGAGTGCATATCTCCTATCATACGTTACAGCTCACCTGTGTTTCCAGCTATACCCCGTGTCCCCAGTGAAAACCTCTTACGCTTATCCATACTGCTTTTACTTTACGGGTGAGACAGACCACGTGAGTACCCTCCATCACCTCTATGTACTTGCGTACCTATAAGCACGTTTTTCCGCACACACCTTGCACTTCAATCAAACACTGTACTCAAAATTTGATGTTCATATAGGGCTTCATTCCAGCCAGATGTTGTCTCAAAACAGGCTTCTACACAGAAAGCAGCATTAGGGATCAGAACAAGCTAAAAATCAGGCTGGAGTCCCACTAGTTCGGATACATGCATTTTCCAAAAACAGTAGCAAGAAACTCCCTTATGAAGTAAGCTTGGAGCATTCTATCAGCCAACTTAAGGATCTAATCCGAACGATGGCAGTGCATGTTAAAATGAGGATAAAACCATCACCTAGGATGCCTACGGATGATCAAAGCTCTGAGCTGGACTTCTGTAGCGAGCAACTGGTAGGTTATCTTGATTGGTGATCATCTAAAGGCAACACTAAGCATCCTGGTCGCTCTAGTAAAGAGAGTAGGAGAGACGATGAGATTGAGCAGCGATGAGACAGACTGATGAACGCATGAGCACGAAGATTCTCTAACTTCGCAGAACCAACCCTTCTGACGGAACCAACGTCTTTGACATTTGATAGCACCCCCTAAAACTGGTCGCAGGGTTTTCGGTATCCACTGATGCTGTCAGTAATCGAAATGACAGTGGCCTATAGCAAGGCACACACCTAACCAACCAACTGCTAACCCCGTTCCAGGAAAGTGTGACATTCACTGCCCACTAGTGAGTGTTTCACTTTACGGATGAGTCAAATGCGGGAACACAAAACCTCTTTTCTGTGTGCAATGGCCCGGAAGAAATGGATTGGGTCTCACCTAACAATTAAAAATGCATTTATTGCATTAACATAAAATAAATAGTTATTAATATATATTACCTGAGAGGTTGGCAAGGAAACTGAAAACACCTGGTTTTTTAGACTCCACAGTTCTATTTTATAGTTGGCGTAGGGCCTCCTAATGTATGCGGGACACCAATACAGCGTCAGATTGGTCTTGGGGTATATGGACATATACTGGCGTCCGGCACAAGTGGTCAGAGGGGAGGTTTAAGCCCATTCTTCTTGCAGCGCATAGCGGGCACAGGTCACAACGTGATGCTGGTGGGGTCGTCCTTCTGGTGGTATGCTGGACATTTACCCTGGATACCGTGGCTCTTGATTACAATCACAAAAGGACTTACGCTGTCTTGGTCACAGATGCGCCAGCAAGGAACGTACGACACCAAAACAGTGTTTGTTCCTCTTTTGAACTTCTGGTATGTCCCCCATTAATGCTGTGTGCCATTGCCAGTATTTTGAGCAGAAAAAACTTTTGCTTCTTAACCTGCTAATTGAACATTCACACTCTGCTCTTACTGGTTGTGCACTGTGCAGTAATGGAGATTGGCCACCAGGCTCAGGCTTCCATTTAAGCACAGGTCAGGACCCTCCCCCACTAAAAATGACAGGTGTTCAGTTTCATGTCACCAACCAATTGTAGTTTCTAAAGCAATACAGAAACAGCTACTGAAATAAAAAAAATAGTGATATTAATAATAATAAATTAATAAAGGTAATATTTGGTAAAAATTATTTAGGTCAGGCCAAAAAACGAACCACAGTAAAGGCTTAAGGAATGTTTGACAGGGGGAAAAAGTCAAAGCTACTTGTTACTATGTGGATTACACTTTTCCTATAGCCCAGTATAGTGTGTTGTGTTTTTACCAGGGGCTGCTGTTTTTGGTTTTGCGTGGCTGTGGTTGGTTTAACAAGCACAAGTTCTAGACGCCAGCACAAGGTCTATACCTCGTGTTGTAGGGACCTGTGAGTGGATGCTGGAAAATGTGTTGATTCTGTGGCTAACTTTTAGGCGCATCTGGGGGTACCCCCAAGGGTTTCTATCCATTAGGGCCTGCCGGTCTTTTCACAGGTTTACCCCACCCTGTATAATTTTAGGGGTATTCCATATTGTCCGCTGTCCAAAGACAAAAAACAGGTTACTTCCAAAAAATTGGGCAAAAAACTTTTACAGGGAGAGGCCCCAAAAAACCTCATTTAAACTTTAATAGGAAAGTCAACTGGAAACCTCAGACATCTTTCCAAGCAGTTTTGGGCCATTGTTGTTGGTCCATCATCATGAAGATCTCACTCAGTGTAAAATAACAGCAAGCTGATGTGGTTGTACGAAGTGGATGCATATAAAAAGTAAAAAATGGACAGAAATGGAGATTTACATGGTTTTTCCATGGAGGCTTTTTCTATAATAAGAAAGTTTTGTCTTTAAGCTCTTTATGGGTCCATGGGCTCTCTTATATGTAAAGGATTTAGGCCTAAACCTCGTCAAGGTTTTAGGGTCCACGCTTTGATCATCCATGTCTAATAACACTGTTCATTTTGGGTCACCCAGGGTTTTGCTTAGAGGCTCCTCCCATTTTATTGTCCCATTATCAGGGAATTTCTATCATGATAATTAAAAAAAAAAACACACCATGTGTATAAGACCCATGCCGCACGGTCATGTGTATATATTAGGTGGCTCGTGAGCTAAATAAAGCAGATTCTTTTGGTGAATGAGTTTTAGCATGTTTGGCATCAGTAGGCCGCAAGCGAAACTCCACAGCAGAGACTGTCTGTGTCTGGATGCAATCGGGACGGCTCATCATCTCACGCTTCCCACTGTACCCCCTTCTGCGTAAACTGCCGAGCAGACTCCCTGCCTCGAGCTCAGTAGTGATAAACATTTAATCTACCTCTAATCAGCAAGGATCACAGTGTGCGGGGGTTCCCTACACATGTACCACTGTAATGAGTACACGAATAACTAATCTACACTGAATCAACAGCTGCTTGGGAAAATAATCACCAGCTGGAGTCATTGGAGTAGCATTTCTAGAACGAGAAAGTGTTTCCCTATATATAATACAGTGGGTGTGAAAAAGTGTTGGCGACCTTCATGATTTTTTTTTTTTTGGCAGTGTTTGTCACTCTTAAACGTTTCAAGATCATAAACACACAATTAAAAAATATTTAGTCAAAAGGGGGGGGGACAACACAAGTTAAAACACCAAAGTTGCCACAAAAAAAAACACAACAAAAAAAATCCAAACCTACATGTGTGAAAAAGTGTTGGACCCCAGTAAGTTAAAACAATAACTAAAATGTGGTTTGATAGCACCTGAAGTGTCAATTTCTTAGGCCCACACCCAGGCCTGATTATTGCTCACAGACTGTCTCATCAAGAAACCACTTATATAGGACCCTGCCTTGATTAAAGCGAAGTAGGACCAAAGATACTCATAAAGCTAGAACAATCTCATGCCTTAAGAGCCAAAGACATTCAGGGAACAACCGAGGAAGAAAAGTAATTGAGATAGTGCAGTCTGAGGGACAAAGGTTATAGAGGGCAATTTCTAAAGTTTTGGGACTCCAGCGAAAACACAGTGAGGAGGCCATTATCCACGAAAAACAGGCGGGAAAAACGTGGAAACATGTGGTGAACTTTCCCCACAGTGAGTGGGGCTGAGGTGATCAAAAATCTCAAGAGGTCCACCAACAAAAAGACACCCCAAAAACAAGCCATCCCAAAGAAACACACACTGCAGGCCTCAACCTTGGCCGCATTTAAAGGGTCCAGGGTTCAGACTCCAACAGTAAGGACAAATATACATACCCCCTGAATGGAAATGAAAAACAGGGAAAATAATGGGCGGAAATGGGGCATTAGACGACACGGACTAGAAATATGGAATGGGAAATTGGGCACAAAGGGAGGAAATGGAATATAATTTGAATAGGAAATTAAAAATTTCCAAAAGTCCAATGGATTCTCATTAATACAAACTTGTTGCTACCAAAAGACTTTTATATATTGGACTGGAATTTAATGGAATAGAAAAGTAATGGCAGTGTGCATGTATAAATAGTTTGTCATGAAGGGAATGTCAGTTTTCTTTGTTGGAACGAACAAAGATTGAAGATGAAGGTGATGGTTTATTCTAAAAACTAATGGTAAGTGGGTTCCGATGTAATAAATGTTCTTCCAAAGACTGTGGGGCATTAAATGCATTTATGGGTGTGGCTAAGGTTCCCAGTTTAGAATAAAGGTGTTATT
>JAMWET010001047.1:47500-52500 GCA_024036415.1 Prochilodus magdalenae | reverse complement strand
CAGAACCCCGATATTCCACACCTCATTAGGTGTAAGGATTTCTAGCAGCTAAGAACATCTATATGTAGATACACTCAATGGGAATGCTGAAGGTAGGAGGATGAAGGTGACCAGGATCAATAACTGATGATAAATTTAGACTGATATGATCAATATTTATTGAGCTACACATACAGAAGTCTGTCTCTCAGTATGGCGTCGGGCCGCCGTGTTCGCTAACCCAACACGCCAGACGTCTCGGTATGGAGCTGTAGAGGTTCCTGATGGAGTCCTGTGATAATCCATCCCATGCAGCTTGAACATCCTCACACAGTTCCTGCAGATGGTGCGGTAGGGGTGGAGGTGGAGGGACACCAGGTCTTCTGGACGTGTGACTACAGACCGTTCATCTTGGTGCTGACCACGGTGCCTCCACACACGGGTTCGTTGGGCGTCTCCACCAAGACTAAAGCGGGACTCGTCACTGAAGATGACCCGCTGCCATTCTGAGTCACTCCATGACAGTCTGGTACGACACCACTGCAGTCTTTGGTGACGGTGACGTGGTGTTAAGGACAGTCGTGGTAACGGTCTGTGTGCAGGTAGTCCTGCGTGGTGCAGGATGTCATATGTGTGGCTGAGCGTGAAACGAGAATGATCTGAATGACGCACAATGTCAGACCCGCCCACCAAGCCTCACTCCTGTTGGTTGCTCAGGAAGGACAGTTGCTCGGGCAGGACAGTCAGCCAGGCAGGACAGTCACCCAGGCAGGACAGTCACCCAGGTAGGACAGTCACCCAGGCAGGACAGTCACCCAGGCAGGACAGTCACCCAGGCAGGACAGTCACCCAGGTAGGACAATCACCCGGGCAGGACAGTCACCCAGGCAGGACAGTCACCCAGGTAGGACAGTCACCCAGGTAGGACAGTCACCCAGGCAGGACAGTCACCCAGGTAGGACAGTCACCCAGGCAGGACAGTCACCCAGGTAGGACAGTCACCCAGGCAGGACAGTCACCCAGGCAGGACAGTCACCCAGGCAGGACAGTCACCCAGACAGGACAGTCACCCAGGCAGGACAGTCACCCAGGTAGGACAGTCACCCAGGCAGGACAGTAGCCCGAGCAGGACTACAGTTGTGGATATCAGGCGCGTAGGCTAATGATCTCCACCGTGCCCGAGTAATGCTCCCTTCAGGTGCAGAAGGCAGGCCGGCACCTCTTCAGACGCTGCCCCGTCTCTGAACCCCGTCAGTCCTGATCTGAGGCTGTTCCCTGGCTGACCCTGCTTTATGAATCTTTCATTGCTGTGCGGTGTATCGACAGAGCGTGTCTGTGAAACGGTGCTGAAGGAAATCCCTCCTTCACTGTTAATGTAGGTCAGTGTGAGATGATGATCCTCCGAGCCCGTTTACAAAGGTCCTCCTCACACGGGGTTACGTTGCTGCAGCGACAGCACCAACAGCGGCAGCACCACCAGCAATGGCAACAACAGCGATAGCACCAACATTGACAGCACCAACAGTGACAGCACCGACAGCGGCAGCACCAACAGCGGCAGCACCAACAGCAACGACACCGGCATCAACAGCGACAGCACCAACAGTGGCAGCACCAACAGCGACAAAACCAACAGCGACAAAAGCAACAGTGACCGCTCCAACTGCGACGGCACCAACAGTGACGGCACCAACAGCGACAGCACCCACAGCGAGGGCACCCACAGCGACGGCACCGACAGCGACGGCACCGACAGCGACGGCACCGACAGCGACGGCACCAACAGCGACGACACCCACAGTGACGGCACCAACAGCGACGGCACCCACAGCGAGGGCACCAACAGTGACGGCACCGACAGCGACGGCACCAACAATGACAGCGAAGGCCAGGTCCCGGAACCGGAGCTTGTGTCTCGCCAGGTGTTATGCTACATGTGCTGGTTGCTATGACATTGCTAGGTGGTTGCTGAAGTTCTGTGAGATGGTTGTTAACATTTTGCTAGGTAGTTGCCAAGGCGTTCCCAAAATTGTTGCTCGGTAGTTGCTAAAGTGTTGCTAGGCGGTTGCTATTGTTCTGGGAAATGGTTTTTAACATATTACTAGGCAGCTAGGCAGTTCCCAAGGTGTTGCTAGAAGGTTGCTAAGGAGTTGCTAAAGTGGTTACTATGGAGTTGCTAAGTGGTTGCTATGGTGTTGCTAGATTGTTGCTAAGAAATTGCTAGATAGTTGCTAAGCATCACCAAACAACACCTTACCAAACACCAAGCAACATCAGTTCCTCACCTCACCAATGTTCAATCAAATCCTTAAAGCAATGTTCCATTAGTACCCGATCTCACGAATACTCAATCAAATCCTCACTGCAATGTTGCAGTGGATTGGCCTGGAGTTATTTGAGTGGTGTAGACATCTTGAAGGCTTTGTGATACGGTGTGATCTGTATTCGGGGCTTACCTGAGCTTCTCGTGGGGTTTGTGAGCGGAGTGGTTACCTGAGACTCACCGCCGGCATTTAAATGCACACGTGTCCTTAACAAACTGTGCAGATGGTGAATAAAATACCTTCACCTTTTTGATCTTGATTTATCTACAGAGCAAATTAACAAGCCCGTCCTGAGACGAAGGTGAGGAGTCGGATCAGAAACACATGAGCAGGACGCGAGGCGTCTGGGGCAGGCCTGGGAACCGCTGCCGGTACTGTAGGTAACCGTGCATGCCCAGTAGGGGGCAGCATCACTGGATGTTAGGGTTGCATGAACTTGGATTCCTAAAAGTTGACAGTTATGTGCTGCTCACCACATAGTTTCTGGTGCTCACCTGATAGTAAAAGGCCCTCACACAGTATCTGGTGCTCACCATGTAGTATTTGTGCACCAGATCTTTGCATCAGGCATACTTGAATCGCAGCAGCCCCCCGAACACCTCCCGTGCCTCATCTGAAGTAGTCCACCTTGTTTTTGCGGCAGTAGCTGGTCATGTAGCTGGTCTTTTTTTTTTTTCAATTCTGACCAATAAGAATCCGGGTTTGGGCTTCTTCGGCCGGGCCCATGGGGTTCTCCCTGGAAACCACCACTGATATTACTTAAGTGCTGTGAAGTCGGTTCTCCTGGCGACCATATGGATAGCGTTGCTCCAGAAAGTGAGAGGAGCTGGGTCATGACTCATGTGTGATTGTCTCCATCCGTCTTGTTGCTGGTCATCCCTTCTTTTACCTTCACCGGTTCCAGCTGTCCACTATGAGAGCTCCGGTTTGAGCTTTGGCTACGAGAGCAGGCTTGGCTTGGCCAAAGATCCATTTGTTGGGTTTTTAGGATGTCAGATTTACTACAGGGGTAAAACTGGGTCTAGATAAAAGGTGAACGTACATCATAAAGAATACATAATCAATAAACAATAATCATCTCAAACCAGCAGCACAGCAGATACAATCGCACCCTGTTAGCTCAGCGCAGCAGTTTTACCCGAGCAACATCACGTGGAGTGCTAGGATCTCCTCCACCCCTGATCCCAGCATTCCAGCCTGAGCCAGTCGAAGGGAAGCAGGCCTCTACCGTTAATCTCAGCTGCTCTGGAGAAAGGCCCAGCAGAAAGCAGAGAGTGGTAAATCTACAGCAGGTGTTTCTCTCAGGTTGGTTCATATGCAGGTCTACAGGAGACCTGCGGATCAGCGCTGAGAGACAGCCGAGCGCTGGAAACATGATCTCCAGCGGACCAGCGAGAGAGAGACCCTCGGTCTGCTGGCCGTCTCCTGCTCTATTGGCTGTGTGATTCAGCAGGAGAGAGAAAGAAGCTTAGGACATCAAAGCGTGATACCCCCCTCGAGCCCCTCGCACACACACACTCTAATTCTCTTCCTCAATCTTTCTGCCTTGCCTTCATCCCTCCCTCCCTTCCTCTCTCTCGCTCGCTCTCCCCCTCAGCCCTTTGCTGTTATCTTGCTCTGCTGGATAAGTGAGATTGCCCTTCAGATTGGGTAATGAAGCCACTTCATCAACACCCTTTATGCCTGACACACACACACACACACACACACACACACACACACACACACACACACACAGTGAGGCAGAGACAGAGACGAGGAGGACTTACAGCCGCCTCCGATAAAAACGTCCCTTTGTTTTTCCCATATTTGTTCTTTTCCATAGACCTGCCCTGGATCAAGGCGTGCTTGAGGAGATCCTTGAGTTGTTTTCTGACCTTTAGAGATCCAGCTGCATCCCATAATGCCACAAACAAGAACCCTCACTGATCAGTAACTATCAGCATAAAGGTTTGTCTGCCTCAGACCCGCTCCAAACAGACCCCAGCACAAAGCGGGCTCAGGGCTTACTGGTGCTAGCAGGCTAGACAATCTGTAGCGCAGAGGAAACCAAGCAGAACTGGTAAACGTGTTAACGACCAACCACGCTAGCACCAACAGTACAGCTCAGGTGACCACGTCCCAGTCCTCCGTCTGGTGCAGTACCTGGACGGACACCTGTCAGTCCTCTCTGAGGGACGAACATGATGTGCCTAGGCTCAGGACTGGGTCAAAAGACCTGCCTCACATTTCATAGGTTTACCAAGGTCACGTGACATCGCTGTCTTACCGGCTAACCACACCCTCTAAATGCTAGTCAAGGCTAGTGAGCTCACGTCTGATTAACGAATGTCCTCCATTCCACCCAGGCAGGCGAGTAAAGCATCATGCATGTGTTATACAGGCCAGGTTATTTTAATTCAGCTCTGGTATGGTGGTGGATATATATGTTGGAGCTGGAGCTTCCCAAGTTCGTGCAGTCTGTGGACCACGTAAATAATAATTCAGCACAATATAGCACATTTTACACCTTTAATCAGAGTTTAATCCGGGTTTAATCAGAGTTTAATCCGAGTTTAATCCGAGTTTAATCCGGGTTTAATCTGAGTTTAATCCGGGTTTAATCAGAGTTTAATCTGAGTTTACTTGGAGTTTAATCTGAGTTTAATTGGAGTTTAATTGGAGTTTAATCTGAGTTTAATTGGAGTTTAATCTGAG
>JAMWET010001047.1:27500-45000 GCA_024036415.1 Prochilodus magdalenae | reverse complement strand
CAGAATTAAGAGTTATCATCTCAAACTAATGACTAATAATCTCAAAATAAAGTTATCATCTCAAACTAATGACTAATAATCTCAGAATTAAGAGTTATCATCTCAAACTAATGACTAATAATCTCAGAATAAAGAGTTATCATCTCAAACTAATGACTAATAATCTCAGAATTAAGAGTTATCATCTCAAACTAATGACTAATAATCTCAGAATTAAGAGTTATAATCTCTAAAATCTCAGAACTAAGAGTTATCATCTCAAACTAATGACTAATAATATCAGAATTAAGAGTTGTCATCTCAAACTAATGACTAATAATCTCAGAAATAAGAGTTATCATCTCAAACTAATGACTAATATTCTCAGAATAAAGATTTATCATCTCAAACTAATGACTAATAATCTCAGAATTAAGAGTTATCATCTCAAACTAATGACTAATATTCTCAGAATAAAGAGTTATCATCTCAAACTAATGACTAATAATCTCAAAATAAAGTTATCATCTCAAACTAATGACTAATTATCTCAAAATAAAGAGTTATCACCTCAAACTAATGACTAATAATCTCAGAATTAAGAGTTATCACCTCAAACTAATGACTAATAATCTCAGAATTAAGAGTTATTACCTCAAACTAATGACTAATAATCTCAGAATGACTATATTATATGATATTTTTTAAATCTAAATTATTATGAGCGTCCTCAAAATGAACACTTATTATATCTTTCAGAATAACGACTGACTTATTTTTTTTATTAAGACTTATTATCACAAACTATGAATAATTTCTAAAACTTTAAAATGTATTTCCTCAAAATAAAGATTCTTCTTAGAAAGTAGAGACCACTGTTTTAAATTGAAATGTATTATGTCAAAATTATTTCAAAAATTATCCTAAAATAATGGCACATTTTTTCTAAATTAAGTCTTATCTTACGTTTTCTCTGTTAGCACTTATTATTTTAAAATAGAAATGTTTTTTTACATTGAAGATTTATTTTCCCAAATGAATGACAACATTTTTCCAATTTTCCAGTTTTTTCCAGGAATTATTATCTCAAAATAATAAAAAAACTCTTGAAATTAAGACGTTTTTTTTTACAAAAAAGTGACTCTTCTTTTCTAAATTAAAACACATCTCCTCAGAATTATAATGAATTATCTCAAAGTCAAAACTAACCTACATAAATATAACCTTGAAATTTTCTTAATTTGTTTTTTAACATTATGCTGTCATTCATTCACTCACTCACTCACTCACTCACTCACTCACTCACTCACTCACTCACTCATTCATTCATTCATTCATTTACTCACTCACTCACTCACTCACTCACTCACTCATTCATTCATTCATTCATTTACTCACTCACTCACTCACTCACTCACTCACTCACTCACTCACTCATTCATTCATTCATTCATCTTCTAAGCTGTTTATTGTTCTGGGTCACCGGGAACATAATACCTTATTATCCCAAAGTAATGACTTCCCCTCAGGAAGTGTACGGAGTCAGCGTGAGGACTGCTCGGTGAAAATACAGCCTAAAAGAAGGTCCCCACTTCAACAGAGAGTCCCGCTGATCCCGCCGGGATACGCTTCCATAATGTGGGATCTCGTCGTTCCCGAGTGACTAACAGAATGAAAACGAACCCGGAAATCTAAACAGGATCTGATTAATGACCGGAGTGCAGCAGAGAGGAGCGTCTCTAAAACACGGCCATCCATTAGCTGTATACCGGAGTGCCGGGGAAGCGAGCCGGAGGACGCTGTTCCTGCACAGCTCTGGTAATAAATGAGGGCTCCGGCTCGGGGTTTACCTGAGGAAGCACATTAGGAAATAAACCGAGTGTGTTACTCCTATAACTGCAGTCTGGGGCAGGAGAGCCGGGGGGTAAGCAGAACGGGGCTCGCTCAGAGCGTCTGCGAGAACAGATTTTCTCACTCCCCCACAGCACTGTCACACCAGCCCCCACCCCGTTCCGGACCCCTCTCTCTGTCTCCTCCACGTCCTCACCCCACATGTAGTCAATCAGATCAGACAGCACGGCTTTGGAGTCTCAGACATGTTTCCTGAATATGAGTTACCTTAGGTGTTTATGGTGGTGGTAACTCCAGGATCCTGCAGGTGGCGCTGCTGCACGAGGACGATGGGGCTATAAAGCCCTGTGGGGTGTGAGTGATGGGATCCATAGATTGGGAAGAGGTGCTACAGTGCAGGGAATGTCTCGTTCCATGTGTGGAAAATGGCTCCAGAGCAGATGTTAATGATTGGCTAAAAGGAGGGACTGCATGTGGGCGTGGCCAAAGACCACCACACCCGCTATCACTCGCTCTGTACACACCTCACACCAAACCCCCTCTTACTCACTCTGTGACCTCACACACCTCCAAATTATGGATGAATTTATGTTTCCATCTTTTATCTTCCCTCCTGGATCTGATTCCTTTCCATCTTCGGTGCACATGTACATCCTCCTTTACACCTTCAGGTTGAGCTTGTTTCTTATGAAGGTGTTTTGGCTGCCAGTCCTGGTCCAGACCCACCGCACACGAGCCAAAACACAACCTGGACCAAACACACACACACACAGAGAGAGAGAGAGAGAGAGAGAGAGAGAGAGAGAGAGAGAGAGAGAGAGAGAGAGAGAGAGAGGGATGATGTTGAGCTTATGGCATCACTCCACAGTCAGAAAGCCGTGTATGTGTAACGCTTTAGGTTGTTGTTGTTGTTGTTGTTGTTGTTGTTGTTGTTGTTTGCCATTATGTAAATGAGTTAGGGGAGCTGATGCTGTTGCTGCTCTCGTCCTGTGTGCCGCTCATCACAGAGGGAGTTCCGGATGATCAGTGGTAGGCCAGGCCAGTATCTGTTCCTCACTTGTGCACTGATCTACACCCTGCCTAACACAGACCACACACTATTAATGTAGAACTCTAAGTTGTTATTTGGGCGGAGCCTGGAGAGGTCAGCTGTGTCCTCCAGCCTCGTCACCAGTTGCATTAGAGGGCTGAACAGCGGCTGCGGAGTGTTCGGTTCACCGCGTCCCCCCTCAGATGTTTTTCTGGGCGTTTGGTTGTGGAGCTGACAGATTGCAGCTCCTGGTTGGTGTTGGAGAAGAGAGGGTGGGTGGTGGGGAGCAGATGGTCTGCATGAGGGAGAGAGTGTGGTGTGTGTGTGTTAGCATTGTGCTAGCTTGTATAACTTTGTTAGCATGTGTTAGGGCGTTTGTGAGTTAGCGTGTCTTTTAGCACTTTTAGTGGCAGTGTAAGGCAGCATGTGCTGCTGCAGCGTTGAGTGCTAGCACTGTGTATTAGCCTGTATCTGTTAGCATGTATGTGCTCATGTTCTCGTGTTTATATATGATAATGTGCTAGCATGTGTGTTAGCAGGTGTTTGTTAGCATGTGTGCGTATTTCACTGTGTGCTAGCACTGCTTGTCCTAATGTTGGTGTGTGTTGTGCTAGGTATTGTGTATTTGTTAGCATGTGTGTGCTAGCATGGGTGTTAGCAGATGTATGGTAGAATGTACGTGTCTGGGTGTATGCCGGTGTGCCTCAGAACCGTGTTGGTGTTAGCCTGTGCGCTAGCAGGTATATACTCACACGTCTATTAGTGTGCCTGTGTGTATGCGCTAGCATCAGTACCAGCATGTGTGTGCTAGCATATGTGTGTATGTCACTGTGTGCTAGCACTACTTGTCCTAATGTTGTTGTGCTGTGCTAGGCATTGTGTATTTGTTAGCATGTGTGTTAGCAGGTGTTTGTTAGCATGTGTGCGTATATCATTGTGTGTGTGTTTGTCAGAGTGTGTTGTGATATGCTAGGTATTGTGTATTTGTTAGCATGTGTGCGCTAGCAGGTGTGTTAGCAGGTGTTTGTTAGCATGTGTGCGTATATCACTTTGTGTGTGTTTGTCATAGTGTGTTATAGTCATAGTTGTGCTGTGCTAGGTATTGTGTATTTGTTAGCATGTGTGTGCTAGCATATGTGCTAACTGGTGTATGGTAGAATGTGCGTGTCTGTGTGTATGCCGGTGTGCCTCAGAACCGTGTTGGTGTTAGCCTGTGCGCTAGCAGGTATATACTCACGCGTCTATTAGTGTGCCTGTGTGTGTGTGCTAGCATCAGTACCAGCAGGTGTGTGTTAGCGGGTGTGTGTTAACACTGTGTGTTAGCCTGTATGTTATGTATGAGTCTGTATGAGTGTTGGAGCTGCGTTGTGGTGTGTTAGTTAGCAGGTGTGTGTGTCAGTGTGTTGTGGAGCTGTGTTGTTTTTGTGTGTGTCTTCCCAATCTTTCCTTCCATTCCCTCCATCAATCTTCATACGCTCCACCTCACCACAGACCCCTCCTGTTCTCCTCTCCATCCATCTATCTGCCCCCACGCTGTTCCTCTTTCTGGACATTGCTGGCCTACCGCTTCCTCCCAGTGCTCCCTCCCTCTCTCGCTCTCTCCGTCTACTCATGAATACAGAACAGAGGATCAGCTCCTGTATTTGCAGAACGCGAGCCTGTCGTTCTCCTCCTGGAAATCAAATGACCACGGGAAGGTAACAATCCCGGATTTACCGCCACCTCCCACCATGCGTGCCACATTCCGCCAATCCAAGCGGCTCTTAATTCCTCAGCGAGTTCGTAGCAAATACATACATCACCGTAGAGCCGCTGACGGCTGGGACGTGACGAGACTGGCGCCGTCCTCCTCTGGTCTCTGGTCTCCGAAGGCCCGGCGCTCCGTCTGTTTGAAGAAGTCTTCGGCGTTCCTCGGAGATCTCGGGAATAATTCAGGGTAAATGTTTACGTCGGCCTGTGTTGATCTCAGAAAGATGCTCACTCTTGGCAGCTCTGGATCGTCAATAAACGGCATGCTGAAGTACGGCGAGTTGTTAAGCGGAGAACATGCTGCAGTCTAGAACCTTCGATACAATCACTTCACCTGCCCTTCACCTGGGGGGTCCACACAGGTACTGGACTGGTCATATAGACACTGACACAGCTGTGCCCACCTTCCTCTGCACTGCTCGGCTCCTCCATAATGGAGCTTCCCAGACAGAACCTCCACAACCTGCAGGGTTCTCTAAAGGTTCTTTACCAAAGACTATGGTTTTGTACGGAGTCACAGACACTCGAAAACGGTTCCCTGAATGGTGAAATGATTTTGCTGTTGTTTTGAAGTCAAGCAATAGTAGAACCCTTTTCCGTGCTACATAGAACCATACTCATAAGAAGGATCTTCATCCAGGTATATATGAAACCATATAGATCACGTTCTCCATCAATCTGAGGAACACTCTCTGGTGCTATGTGGTGCTGTTTTCCAAAAGGTTCCGTATAGAACCATATACAACACATTCTCCATCAATCTGAGGAACACTCTCTGGTGCTATGTGGAACTATTTTCCAAAAGGTTCCGTATAGAACCATATACATCATGTTCTCCATCAATCTGATGATCACTTTTTGGTGCTGTATGGAACCATTTTCAAAAATGGTGCTGTATAGAACCACGTACAACACATTCTCCATCAATCTCAAAAACCTTTTTTGGTGCTACATAGAACCATTTTCAGGTTCTGAACAGAATCAAATACACAACTACAAAAAGAACTTCAAATACACAACATATTCACTATCAATCAGAATGATATTTTTTTCGGTGCTATATGGAACCATGTTCAAAAAGGCTCTGTGTAGAACCATATACGATCCCATCATTCAAAGAAACTTGTTTTTTGCTGCATAGAACCATTTTCAAACCTGTTCTATATGAACCCAAACAATGCATTTTTCTTCAGCCTAAAGAACGTTTTTGGTGCTATATGGAACCATGCTCAAAAAGACTCCGTATAGAACCATATATAACTGAGAAACCTTGTTTGGGGCTACATAGAACCATATTAGAAGGGTTCTATATGCAACCATGTACAACACATTGTCCATTAGTCTGGAGAACCTTTTCTGGTGCTACATAGAACCATTTTCAGACAGGTCCACTATCATGCCTCATTCAAACTCTGATAGTTCCCGTCTACACTGATATCACATGACCACCGGCATCGGTGTACATACAGTACGGTCCCCCCAGTACTGCACACGGGTCTGTTCAGGGTCTGAACGCTGTGCTGCTGACGCTGTGCGCCGGTGCTCATGTGTCTGACTGCAGGTTTGGCTTGGCTGTAATATGCGTCTCTGGTCTGCCTGGGTGTGCATCACCGTGAGCCTCACCGTATAAGCGAAGGGCTGAGCTGGAGTGAACCGCGGTGGTATGTATACACAGCTCATCTGATGAACTTTATGTGTCTATGAACACAAATTAATTTGGGACGTACAGCTAATCACATTATCACATTATCAGCTAACGATGCTAATCAAACACGACGCCCACAGACAAGCTCCTCCGAGGCTGAGCGGGTTCCAGAAACCAATTACACAGAGTTCATTCTTTTCCTTTCCACAGGCAGGGAGACGCTCTCATCATTAACACCATGACACAGACTACCCAACACCGGGGTTTAATTAGGCCGCTCGCCAAACCCCAACACTCCACACTTCGCTTACTCAAACAGAACCTACTCACTGGACACACCCACCTCAAACTTCCACCCACTGGACACACCCACCTCAAACGTCCACTCACCGGAAACACCCACCTCAAACTGTTACCCACTGGACACACCCACCTCAAACTTCCACCCACTGGACACACCCACCTCAAACGTCCACTTACCGGACACACCCACCTCAAACTGTTACCCACTGGACACACCCAACTCAAACTTTTACCCACTGGACACACCCACCTCAAACGTCCACTCACCGGACACACCCACCTCAAACTGTTACCCACTGGACACACCCACCTCAAACTTTTACCCACTGGACACACCCACCTCGAACTTCTACTCACTGGACACACCCACCTCAAACTGTTACCCACTGGACACACCCACCTCAAACTTTTACCCACTGGACACGCCCACCTCAAACTTCCACTCACTGGACACACCCACCTCAAACTTCTACCCACTGGACACACCCGCCTCAAACGTCCACTCACTGGACACAGCTACTTCGAACTTCTACTTACTGGACACGCCCACCTCAAACTTCCACCCACTGGACACACCCACCTCAAACTTTTACCCACTGGACACACCCACCTCAAACGTCCACTCACCGGACACACCCACCTCAAACTGTTACCCACTGGACACACCCACCTCAAACTTCTACCCACCTCAAACTTCCACTCACTGGACACACCCACCTCAAATTGTTACCCACTGGACACACCCACCTCAAACTTCTACTCACTGGACACACCCACCTCAAACTTCCACTCACTGGACACACCCGCCTCAAACTGTTACCCACTGGACACACCCACCTCAAACTTCTACCCACCTCAAACTTCCACTCACTGGACACACCCACCTCAAACTGTTACCCACTGGACACACCCACCTCAAACTTCCACTCACTGGACACACCCACCTCAAACTTCCACTCACTGGACACACCCACCTCAAACTTCCACTCACTGGACACACCCACCTCAAACTTCTACCCACTGGACACACCCACCTCAAACTTCCACTCACTGGACACACCCACCCCAAACTGCCACTCACTGGACACACCCAACTCAAACTTCAACTTACTGGCCACTATATTAGAAACAGCTCCCTAGTGCTTCCACTAAGTGGCCGCTTTATTAGAAACCCCTCTTGTACGTTACCTCACTGTGTGTAATGGTGGTGTTGTTACAGGTGCGGTATGTTACTGTGTGTTTAATGTATCGAGTCTCAGAGTCTCTGTATGTTACACGCTGATCTCAGACGGATGTCTCTCCTCTCCCTTCTCCGTTTCCCTTTGTGAGCTCCTCTGGCCTCCCCATCACACTCGCTCCTGATTACAGCCATAACCTTTCAGAAATATCTGACATTTACATTACAGTTCATATTTACATCAGACAGTCTGAATCCCCCCTCCGCGTTATTATGACATTTCATATGTGCTTGATGGATTCCCTTAAATATTTAATGAAGGCGCCGGAAGGGGGACTCGAGTCGCTTTGTCTGCGACGTTTTTGACGGCTAATGCTAATATTCCTCCCTGCAGTCCGCACCAGCCTCCTCATTCATCAAACCTGCCCGAACGTCTCCCCGAATTCCAGCCACGCGTGGAGCTCGTCCAGTTGCGGAAGGGCAGGACGCAGGAGAGCGCTCCGAGGGGGTTTTATTTCTCTGTTAGATTAGTTTTGATACGATGCTAGCTCGTACCGTGCGTAGCTTATGCTCAGGATGACGGGAATAAATTGGATCCTCTTTTAGAGCGAGACTGAAACGGGCCGGGGAAAAGTCTAGATGCCTCCTCGGCATCCCTCTCATGGCTGATTCCATCAAAAGAAATATTTGATGACTAACTGGATTAGCTTTGATCCCCCCTCCCCCCCAGGTGCTGCCCTGTTGAGCTCATCATACCCGAATGATTGGAGGTTATTAGTCTGTATGTGGCTCATCAGGACACGCCCTGATATTGACTTTAGCCAACACTGTGCAGTGTGCTTACACAGGGCTTCCCATCCACGACCACCATATACATCTTTACCTGTCTGTAGACTGAATGGGTGGGGCTAAACTGCTGTAGGTGTAATGAGTAGGGCTAAAATGCTGTAGACTGAATGGGTGGGGCTAAACTGCTATAGGTGTAATGAGTAGGGCTAAACTGCTATAGGCTGAATGGGTGGGGCTAAACTGCTGTAGGCTGAATGGGCGGGGCTAACATGCTGTAGGCTGAATGGGTGGGGCTAAACCGCTGTAGACTGAATGAGCAGGGCTAAAATGCTGTAGACTGAATGGGTGGGGCTAAACTGCTATAGGCTGAATGGGCGGGGCTAAACTGCTGTAGGCTGAATGGGTGGGGCTAAACCGCTGTAGACTGAATGAGCAGGGCTAAAATGCTGTAGGCTGAATGGGTGGGGCTAAACTGCTATAGGTGTATTGAGTAGGGTTAAACCGTTAAATGGCTGTAGGTTGAATGGGCAGGGCTAAACTGCTGTAGGCTGAATGGGTGGGGCTAAACTGCTATAGGTGTAATCAGTAGGACTAAACTGCTGTAGACTGAATGGGTGGGGTTAAACCGTTGTAGGCTGAAGCGGTGGGGTTAAATGGCTGTAGGTTGAATGGGCAGGGATAAATTGCTGTAGACTGATTGGGTGGGGGTATAGGCTGAACAGGTGGGGCTAAACTACTGTAGGCTGAACGAGTGGGTCTGTAGGCTGAACGGGTGGGGCTGTAGGCTGAACAGGTGGGGCTAAACTGCTGTAGACTGAATTGGTGGGTCTGTAGGCTGAATAGGTGGGTCTGTAGGCTGAAAGGGTGGGTCTGTAGGCTGAATGGGTGGGGCTGTAGGCTGAATGGGTGGGTCTGTAGGCTGAAAGGGTGGGTCTGTAGGCTGAATGGGTGGGCCTGTAGGCTGAATGGGTGGGTCTGTAGGCTTATTGGGTGGGGCTGTAGGCTGAACGGGTGGGTCTGTAGGCTGAATGGGTGGGGCTATAGGCTGAATAGGTGGGTCTGTAGGCTGAAAGGGTGGGTCTGTAGGCTGAATGGGTGGGGCTGTAGGCTGAATGGGTGGGCCTGTAGGCTGAACAGGTGGGGCTGTAGGCTGAACGGGTGGTGCTGTATGCTGAACGGGTGAGTCTGTAGGCTGAACGGGTGGGGCTGTAGGCTGAATGGGTGGGTCTGTAGGCTGAACGGGTGGGTCTGTAGGCTGAACGGGTGGGGCTGTAGGCTGAACAGGTGGGGCTGTAGGCTGAACGGGTGGGGCTAAACTGCTGTAGACTGAATTGGTGGGTCTGTAGGCTGAATAGGTGGGTCTGTAGGCTGAAAGGGTGGGTCTGTAGGCTGAATAGGTGGGTCTGTAGGCTGAAAGGGTGGGTCTGTAGGCTGAATGGGTGGGGCTGTAGGCTGAAAGGGTGGGCCTGTAGGCTGAATGGGTGGGGCTAAACTGCTGTAGACTGAATTGGTGGGTCTGTAGGCTGAATAGGTGGGTCTGTAGGCTGAAAGGGTGGGTCTGTAGGCTGAATGGGTGGGGCTGTAGGCTGAATGGGTGGGTCTGTAGGCTGAATGGGTGGGGCTGTAGGCTGAATGGGTGGGTCTGTAGGCTTATTGGGTGGGGCTGTAGACTGAACAGGTGGGGCTGTTTTATAAGTGATTCCTCCGTGGCATCGCTCCAGAAGACGTTTGGCAACCCCGTGTTTGGTATTCCAGTCCTCCTTAAGTAGCTGTTATTTCAGGCCCTGATAGGTGAATCTAAAACCGGACCCCACACATTAAAGACCCAACACAGTGTGAGGCTTCCTCAATCCTCCCAAACTCCACTAATAGCTTTCCTAAAATAAACACACATGGTCTCTGCGTAATTGTCCCGCTCCTCCAGCCGTCGCTCCCTTCCTGGAAGCTGCTGTCATTAAGTCATTACGGATTCTGAGTAGAACTGTTCCTCCAATCCTTCAGCGCCAGCTGTGCGCTCCAGTAATGTGCAGAATTAGCTTTCCCTCTTCATGAATTATTCCTCCTTCCTCCTCTCCGAGCCGGCCAGAAAGGGGAAGATAAAACCGAATATACTGAAACATGTTTCCCAGCATCTGCTCCGCACACGTCATCCCTGTAAACGGAGACGTCACCCGCCCATTCCTAATTAACCCTTTAACGTCATCGTTATGGAAACACGATCAGGCTGTATATCATAAACTCACTGGACACAACTAACACCTCCACCAGCACCAGTAACAGCTGGGACAAGGTTCTGGATGTAGCCACATCAGTGTTCAGACAATCTTCCATCTTACATTGGTCAACTGGACCAGATTTGGTGGATTCCTTCCCTGGCGCAATTCCGAGGAGAATTCCCTGTGGACTGGGATTTTATCCACTGCTGGTAGACCCTACCATGTGAATACAGACTGTGTACGGCACTGGATTTAGCATAACCCCTCCTCCAACACTATAACACTAGGAACACTGGAGTGCATTAGCATCAGCTAGGTCAGTGCTCAGCAGCTACATTTCACACTGCTAGGTCCTCCTGCACTAACATCAGCTAAGCTAAGGGTGCGGTCATCTACACAGTCTACCCAACTAGAAGACACAGCAGTGCTGGTGGAGATTCTAAACACCTCAGTGTCACTGCTGGACTGAGAATCATCCACCACAACTGTGCAGAACTATCCAGCACAACAGCGTCCTGTGGGGCAGCGTTCTGTGGGGCAGCATCCTGTGCCCACTGATGCCTGTGGGGCAGCATCCTGTGCCCACTGCTGAAGGACTAGAGGATGACCAACACTGCACTGTGCAGCAGCAGATGAGCTATCGTCTCTGACTGTCCATCTACAAGGTGGAGCAGCAAGGTAGGAGTGTCATCTAAATAGAGTGGACAGTGAGTGGACACAGTGTCTCAACACTCCAGCAGCACTGCTGTGTCTGATCCACTCACACCAGCACCACCCACACTAACACACCACCACCACGTCAGTGTCCCTGCAGTGCTGAGAATGATCCACCACCCACATACTACCTGCTCTGTGGGGGTCCTGTGGGGGTCCTGACCATTGAAGAACAGGGTAATACAGTACACAGAGAAACAGATGGACTACAGTCTGGACCTGTACACCTACAGAGTGTCCTGTATGGTCAGTGGAGCTGATGGAGTGGACACTGGGTGGAGATACAGGGAGCCAGTAATAAGCCCTTAATGAACCTTAATAAGCTCCCAGTGTGTGACGGAGTCATGCTGGAGTCTGTAACTGGGGGAAGAGCACGGTGTCGTGTGTAACTCCCTCTCAGGACTGGAGCAAAAAGGTCCATTCCAGCATCAAACCACTGCAAAATATATAACACAATGAGGACTAGCCCCCGAACCCCCCCAACCGCACCCGCCCACATCCCCCCATCCCTTAAACCACACAGCAACACAGATATATCATCTCCCATTAGAGGACAACAGCATGTCAACACAACCCAAACCTGTAAACAAGCGAGAACAAATACACCCTGCAGACGCACAAATCACAGAGTAAATACCCACTGTCCTCCCACCGTGACCACACACAGGGACCCGCACGCACACACAGGCACAGGGACGCACACACAGGCACAGGGACGCGCACACACACACACACACACACACACACAGGGACGCACACACACACAGGGACGCGCACACACACACACAGGGACACACGCACAGGACCAATAACCATCCCCAAACAAAAACACACCGTAAAACAGACGGAGAGACCAGAGAGAGGAGGAATACTCCTCCAGAAGGACCACTCAGGCATACGGACCACCCTCACCCACCCCACCCCCGCCGGTGGACAGTCCCAGGGGCAGGGGCAGGGCTGGGGTGTTTCACCGGGGCTTTCAGGAGGAGTTAATATCAGTTTATAGCAGGTTATGAAACGATAACACTCCATTGTGGAGTTATACTGTGAGCAGGTGTGACGTTATTATGATCCTGATGATGTTATTAATTATATAAACAGAACGCACACTCAGAATCCAGTTCTCTTCTGGCAAGAACCGAGAACAGACCGAATCCTGATTAGACCTGCTTCAGTAACCATGTAATATCACTGGGGCGCTTTATTAAACTAATGCTAATCACATTCCGGACAACTAATCACTGAACAATGTCATCATTAGCAATTACACTATTATTATTATTATTATTATTGTTATTATTATTGTTATTGTTATTGTTATTGTTATTGTTATTGTTGTTATTATTATTATTATTATTATTATTATTGTTGTTGTTATTATTATTATTGTTATTATTATTATTTTGTTGTATTGTTGTTTTGTTGTTGTTATTATTATTATTATTATTATTATTATTATTATTATTATTATTATTAGGGATTTATTTTCCCTATGTCTTCCCTCCGTTTCCAAGATATCAGTACCATTCCAGCTCGGAATGTTCAGGCTGGTCAGGAATGGTGTGCTGTTTTGACTGTATGTTTTTCATTGGGGTTCTAATAATTATGTTATATTACAATGGCAGAAGTTCATTAACTATATATCATCCCAACCACTGGCACATCCTAGCAACCAACAAGGGTTCCATAGCAACCACTTAGCAACACATAAGCAACCACTTGGAATCCCGTTGTAACAACTTGGACAAAGCAATAGAACAAATTCAACTTACATCACAGCAGCACGGAGCAGCAGGGTTCTGTACCAGTCCAGAGAGTTATTTAACCAGGACACTGGAAACAGTCTTCCCAGATCAATAACTTCACAACTAACTAGGCTAATTAGCTAGCTAGCATGCAGCTAAGCTTACTGGCTGAACTGATATACTGCTCTACTCTGCACACACACCCAACCCACACACACACACACACACACACACACACACACACACCCAACCCACCCACACACACACACACACACACACACACACACTCAGATACACACACACAGACACACCCACTTTAGTCTGACACTTCCTGTTAATTGAGAGGTTTTCCTAACAGGGACTGCGACTGCAGGTTAGGCCCCTGTCAGTCCACAGGTCCCCAGTACGTCAGTGAGTTAACAGAGTTCCCTGTAGTATACTTAAACAAACGCATGAACACAAACACACCCTGGTGCTATGACCCTCCTGTGGCTCCACACACAACCTCCACAGAGACGGAGGAGACAGGTGCTCCATGGTAACAGAGGGGGACCATGAGGACTATCCTTTCCCCTTCATCATCCCTCTTTCTTCTACTCCCCTTCTCCAGTTTCACTCTTCTCCTTCTCCTCTGTTCTCCCGTTTTTCCACCTCCTCTTCTTCTCCCTTCCATCACCCCTTTTCTTGTCTCTACATTCCTTGTTTCACTTCTCATCCAACCTCCTCTCCTCTCCTCTCCTCTCCTCTCCTCTCCTCTCCTCTCCTCTCCTCTCCTCTCCTCTCCTGCTCCTTCACCCTCTCTCCTCTCCAGTATGTCCTTCTTCCAGTCTTGTTATTATCTCCCTTTTTCACCCCACTAAAATTCCATCATGGTTGAGTCCTCTTCCTGTGTATGTGGCCCGGAGCTCGATTCCAGTGTGTGATCCTTTCATCATGTCCACGTTCCATCACACTCTCCCTCATACTGTAAAATTCCTGGTCCAGTTGTTGGGTCACCCGGTGTGTGTTTCGAGGGGCTCTGTACCTTCATATCTACCAGTGGGTGCTTTTAATTATTCAAAGGGGATGAGACGGACAGTGTCGGCTGCTTGTGTTCCCCCTGTGTGTGTGAGTGCCTGGGCGTGTGCCTGTAAGTGTGTGTGGCTGTGTGTGTGCCCGGTCCTGTTTGGGTCCCCGGTGTGTTTCTAGGCTCTGTACCTCATAAACACCGGGTCACTTTAATTAAAGGGTGAACGGGCAGTGTCTCTGCGGGTCCCCCTCTCAGGCGACGGCCGCCCGCTGCACTGGCCGATCAGAAAAAATAATAATAATAAAGTCCTGGCAGAGGAAGCAGCAGCAGGTGGCCGAGTTAAAATTCAGAAATGAATCCGAACCCCATCGGCCTGCGGAGAACAAAGACGGAGGACTCTCTACGGACACTACAGCCGTTAAACACACACTCACATAAAAATAGAGAAGGAGGGAAGGACAGAGGGAGAGAGAGAGAGAGAGAGAGAGAGAGAGAGAGAGAGAGGGAGAGAGAGAGAGAGAGAGAGAGAGAGAGAGAGAGAGAGAGAGAGAGAGAGAGAGAGAGAGAGAGAGAGAGAGAGAGAGAGAGAGAGAGAGAGAGAGACATAGAGAGAGACAGAGAGAGACAGAGAGAGACAGAGAGAGAGACAGAGATAGAGAGAAAGAGAGAGGGAAAGAGAGAGGGACAGAGAGAAAGACAGACAGAGAGAGAGAGAGAGAATGAGACAGAGAGAGAGAAAGAGAGAGAGAGAGAGAGACAGAGAGAGAGGGAGAGAGAGAGAGAGAGAGAGACATAGAGAGAGAGAGAGAGACATAGAGAGAGACAGAGAGAGAGAGAGAGACAGAGACAGAGAGAGAGACAGAGATAGAGAGAAAGAGAGAGGGAAAGAGAGAGAGACAGACAGAGAGAGAGAGAGAATGAGACAGAGAGAGAGAGAGAGATCGAGAGAGACGAGAGACAGAGAGAGACAGAGAGAGAGAGAGAGAGAGAGAGAGAGAAAGAGAGAGAGAGAAAGAGTGAGGTAAAGAGAGAGAGACAGAGAGAGAGAGAGGGAAAGAGTGAGAGAGAGAGAGAGAGAGAGTGAGAGTGTGAGAGAGAGAATGAGAGAGAGAGAGAGAGAGAGAGAGAGAGGGAGAGAGGGAGAGAGTGCGTGAGAGAGGGAAAGAGAGAGAGAAACAGACGGAGTAAAATCTCAGCCAAGAAACTCACACTACAGCTGGTCCAAATGACCTTGGTGGCTGCCTGTTCAAGGTCAAACTGAACCCATTCAGACCTCCATTCAAGTCCAGGTCCAGCAGGCTTCTTGGTGGGGCGGCCATCTAACAGCTGCCTCATCCTCAGGACATCCTCAGGACATCCTCAGGACATCGCAGGGTTGAGGCAGGGCTGATGCCCAGTGATGCCACAATTGTATACCATTCTGGATTACTGGGAATATAATCTGTAACTAATCCAGAGAATATCAAAGTCCTGTGACCCGACCGCTCTCTCTTCCAAATCACCGGAATCTAATAGGGGAACAACACCGAGAGCTCAACCGAAGGAAGGTGTGCCCGCCGGCTCAGCACTGTATCACCGGCACCAGGCTGGGCACAGCTTCGGGACTGCCTGGACTGATGGGCAGCTATGGGGCTCCTTGGGGTAGCCGTCTCAGCGGCGCTACATCAGAGCTCAGTGGCTGGCTGGGTCGGTGGCGTTGGGCGATGCTGCACTGCAGCTGTGAGGCTGCCTGGGTGGGTGGTGTTCAGCTGGCTCCACCCCTTCATGGCTAAGGACACCTGGGTGACGCTGTGCTGTAGGTGTGAAGCTCCCTAGATAGAGTGAGATCCTCCCTGCAGGACTCCATACCAGGGTCTGCGGAATCCCCTCGACACCTGTGGGACAGCACCTGCGCCACTTTCATAATCCCTAAATAGGAGGACATCATAAAGGGGTGGGATGGATGACATTTAGAGGGCTGACCTGCGGTTGACCTTGTTAAACCAATGAAATGCAAGGCATGTGACACGAGCCAATGGCACACATTACACAACAGTCCATCCCAACACGAGGACTAATAGGCGTCCGGCCAGGAACTGTGCGGGACAGAGAACCGGGAGTCCGGGTGATGACCCGGCGTGTGGCCACCCTAGTGTGTGTGGAAGGTGTTTACCTGTATCGTTGTTTATGTATTGTGTTGCTCTAGTTCGCTCTTGAACGCAGGACAGGCGCACCCTCCTGTTTGGGCCCACTGGGTTTACGTGGTTAACCCCACACGTGAATGTTCGGAACGGAAGGATGAGAAGAGCGGCGGAGCGGTAACTATAGTCTATAGACTGTGCAGAGAAAGTGACCCTGCCTGACCGCTGGAGTGTATCTCCCCTGGATGGAGTGTGTGGTCTTCCGGACCTGACAGGTCACTCCCTGCCCGCTCTAAATTCATGCTGTGGTTCCTGTATTTATGTCGAGGTTTGGAGGGAGGCAGGTGACTTCATCAGTATGTGGCGGCACGCTTGCACTTTTTCACCACAGCTCAGGGATGGACTAGAGGCAGCGGGCTGTAGAGGTGTTAGAGCACAGGGGCTGGTTTACGGGGGCCAGCGTTACCTATTATCAACGCACACGTGACGTGAGAACCTAGACTGTTCTCTAGCTAGCGGTGAGTTGAAGGACCTGACCATCTAGTTAGGTCATACCTGCGTAGCTTAGCTAGCTTGGAACAAAACACTTAGCCTAGCACACTTCGCTAAACAATGTTTGCTACATAACTGTTCACTACTAAACCAGCTTATCTGTAAAACAGCTAACAACCTAGCATGCTAACAAGCTAGCAAGATTGCTAATTTATCCCTACCTTAATGACTGATCAGTGATCAATACATTAAAAAGGGATTCAATAAAGGTCCAGCTCAGTGACCGAAGGCACGCTAATTAAGTTAGCTGAATAGTTATATAGTAGTGCTAGCTACAGTTTGCTGAATAAGCACAGACCAGCATGCGTTCCACGCTTGCTTAAGCTAGTATAGAGATTATCTGGTGCTGGTTTAGCTGGTCACCTGGTTTAGCTGGTCACCACCACATGCTAGGTTTACTGGTGATCAGCATATTAACTTCCATTGCACCAGCAGCTAGCTAGCAAGAGGACGTATTCAACTCTAGATGACGTGAGTACGGAGTGAAGAAACGCTAACACCTTCCAAACTTTGGTGAAAGAATATCATCACTGTCCAAAGACATGGGCATCATCTGAACACAGCAGCTGCGGTTCACACGGCGTGGAACTGATGCTTGAACCAGCCGACATTGCTTGTTAT
>JAMWET010001047.1:20000-22500 GCA_024036415.1 Prochilodus magdalenae | reverse complement strand
TCTATCTCCCTCTTGTTCCCTCATACTCAATTTCTTTCTCTGTCTTCCCCATCTCCCTCCTTTTCTCTCCCTCTCCTCCTCTTTTTCGTTCTCTCCCTACGCTACTGCTCCTTCTTCATCTCTCCCTCCGTCCCTCTCTCTCTCTCCCTCTGATCTGAGTGATCAGTATGGATGAAAGGCTGTAGCTCTGTTCACTGTAACTGAGTAATACGTGTATGTGTGTTCGTTAAAGGTCAACAGGTCGCATATTAAAGGTCAAATGAGGAGGTGAAGCTGCAGGAGTACATACAGAGCTTCACCCCCCCTCCTCCCTCTCTCTCCCTCTCCTTCTCTCTCTCTCTCCCTCTCTCTCTCCCTCTTTCCCTCTCTCTCTCCCTCTTTCCCTCTCCCTCTCTCTCTTTCCCTCTCCTCTCCCTCTCTCTCTCTCCCTCTCTCTCTCCCTCTATCTCTCTCTTTCTCTCTCCCTCCCTCTCTCTCTCTCTCCCTCCCTCTCCCTCCCTCCCTCTCTCTCTTATATATATGCTCAGTATGTGTAGAGGACGATCAGGTCAATGAAATTCTGTTGGTGGAGGAGCTGCCCTCTCCACCCCCAGCCCCCCACTGTGTGTCCTTCACTGCAAACAATTAGAGCTGTCCTGAACAGCAGGATGAGCAACACACTCCCCCCCCACACCCCAACATACACACACACACCCCACACACCCCACACACACCCACACACAGACAGACATAACAAATCTCTACACATCAGCACACAAACATCCAGCATGGGTTCATCCAGCAACATACAACCTAATGAGGAACTGTAGAACAGACTCAGTCTATACCACAGTACCTACATTTAGAGCTTAGAGTTATACACTCCACCTAATGAGGAACTGTAGAACAGACTCAGTCTATACCACAGTACCTACATTTAGAGCTTATAGTTATACACTCCACCTAATGAGGAACTGTAGAACAGACTCAGTCTATACCACAGTACCTACATTTTAGAGCTTAGAGTTATACACTCCACCTAATGAGGAACTGTAGAACAGACTCAGTCTATACCACAGTACCTACATTTAGAGCTTAGAGTTATACACTCCACCTAATGAGGAACTGTAGAACAGACTCAGTCTATACCACAGTACCTACATTTAGAGCTTAGAGTTATACACTCCACCTAATGAGGAACTGTAGAACAGACTCAGTCTATACCACAGTACCTACATTTAGAGCTTAGAGTTATACACTCCACCTAATGAGAAACTGTAGAACAGACTCAGTCTATACCACAGTACCTACATTTAGAGCGTAGAGTTATACACTCCACCTAATGAGTAACTAGAACACACTCAGTGTATACCACAGTACCTACGTTTTCAGAGCTTAGAGTTATACACTCCACCTAATGAGGAACTGTAGAACAGACTCAGTCTATACCACAGTACCTACATTTAGAGCTTAGAGTTATACACTCCACCTAATGAGGAACTGTAGAACAGACTCAGTCTATACCACAGTACCTACATTTAGAGCTTAGAGTTTCTACACTCCACCTAATGAGGAACTGTAGAACAGGATTAGTCTATACCACAGTACCTACATTTAGAGCTTAGAGTTATACACTCCACCTAATGAGGAACTGTAGAACAGACTCAGTCTATACCACAGTACCTACATTTAGAGCTTAGAGTTATACACTCCACCTAATGAGGAACTGTAGAACAGACTCAGTCTATACCACAGTACCTACATTTAGAGCATAGGTATATACTTCACCTAATGACTGTAGAACAGACTCAGTCTATACCACAGTACCTACATTTAGAGCTTAGAGTTATACACTCCACCTAATGAGGAAATGTAGAACAGACTCAGTCTATACCACAGTACCTACATTTAGAGCTTAGAGTTATACACTCCACCTAATGAGGAACTGTAGAACAGACTCAGTCTATACCCCAGTACCTACATTTAGAGCTTAGAGTTATACACTCCACCTAATGAGGAACTGTAGAACAGACTCAGTCTATACCACAGTACCTACATTTAGAGCTTAGAGTTATACACTCCACCCTAATGAGGAACTGTAGAACAGACTCAGTCTATACCACAGTACCTACATTTAGAGCTTAGAGTTATACACTCCACCTAATGAGGAACTGTAGAACAGACTCAGTCTATACCACAGTACCTACATTTAGAGCTTAGAGTTATACACTCCACCTAATGAGGAACTGTAGAACAGACTCAGTCTATACCACAGTACCTACATTTAGAGCTTAGAGTTATACACTCCACCTAATGAGGAACTGTAGAACAGACTCAGTCTATACCACAGTACCTACATTTAGAGCTTAGAGTTATAGACTCCACCTAATGAGAAACTGTAGAACAGACTCAGTCTATACCACAGTACCTACATTTAGAGCTTAGAGTTATACACTCCACCTAATGAGGAACTGTAGAACAGACTCAGTCTATACCACAGTACCTACATTTAGAGCTTAGA
>JAMWET010001047.1:2500-15000 GCA_024036415.1 Prochilodus magdalenae | reverse complement strand
AGTCTCTCACTGCTCCTTTACAAACACCCTTCAGAGCCCAATCTGTCTGTGTCTTTATCTCTCTCTATCTCTCTCTCTCTCTCTCTCTCTGTCTCTCTCTGTCTCTCTCTCCCCCATCAGTTCCTCCTGTAGGAATATTAATATGCAGTATTTCTCTAAATGGGTCTGTAACACATTTAGAGAACACTAATAGATAGATACATAGATAGATGATAGACAGAGAGACAGACAGACAGGTATATGCAGAATTCAGCGAGTTATGGAGGAACACAGTTTGTGGGTGGAGCTTAAATTGCTCAACTAACAAAGATAGACAGAGAGAGAGGAGAGAGAGAGAGAGAGACAGAGAGACAGAGAGAGAGAGAGACGAGAGAGAGAGAGAGAGAGAGAGAGAGAGAGAGAGAGAGAGAGAGAGAGGGAGAGAGAGGGAGAGAGAGAAAAGACAAACAGATCCAGACAGAATGAGAACTGGGAAGTGAAAGTGTGCCTTTGCCAGATCTGCTAGCAGGTGGCTATATTTAGCGAGGCTGAATGGAGCTGGAAAAGTGGAGACTGGCCTCCTTCATCATTCCCTCCCTCCATCATTCCCTCCCTCCATCACTCTAACAACATATGCTGAGCTGATTTAATCACCACCATAAATGATACACAGCAAGAGGCTCAGCTACGTGTGTGAGTGAGTGTCGCACCACCTGTACCTGCACCCCACCACCACGTCAGTGTCACGATGGACGGCCTCCCTCCCTCTCCCTCTCTCCTGACCCACACGGTTCACCTTCGCAGGATCTTACTGACTGGGATCTGCACACGGGGGTCGTATCCGGACGCTGGGTCCCTCACATTAATAACAGACCCGAGTCACTCGCCTGCAGGAATAGGAACGATCACGTTAGTGAGATCGGATCTGTAGCTCATACAGGCCATATACACTGTTTTGTCAAAAGTATTCACTCCCCCATCCAAATCATTGAATCCAAGTGTTCCGTTCACCTCCACGTCCACAGGTGTATAAACCGGGCACCTAGACGTGCAGACTGCTCCTACAGACGTTAGTGAGAGAACGGGTCGCTCTCAGGAGCTCAGTGAACTCCAGCGTGGTACCGTGATAGGATCCACCTGTGCTACAAGTCCAGTGGTGAAATTCCCTCCTACTAAATATTCCACAGTCCACTGTCAGTGGGATTAGAACACAGTGGGAGTGATCGGGAACGACAGCAGCTCAGCCACGAAGTGTTAGACCACGTACAGTGACAGAGCGGGGTCAGCGGATGCTGAGGGTCATAGGTCACAGAGGTCACCAACTTCCTACAGAGTCCATCACTACAGACCTCCAACCTTCATGTGTCCTTCAGATCAGCTCAGGAACAGTGTGTAGAGCTTCATGGAATGGGTTTCCATGGCGAGCAGCTGCATCCCAGCCTCACATCACCAAGCGCAG
Source organism: Prochilodus magdalenae (assembly GCA_024036415.1). Taxonomy (NCBI): domain Eukaryota; kingdom Metazoa; phylum Chordata; class Actinopteri; order Characiformes; family Prochilodontidae; genus Prochilodus; species Prochilodus magdalenae. Next base: position 13,562 of record JAMWET010001047.1, on the reverse strand, counting down.
TGCAGAGCGTGGAACGCAGTGGTGTAAAGCTCCGCCCCTGGACTCTAGAGCAGTGGAGGCGTGTTCTCTGGAGTGACCAATCACGCTTCTCCGTCTGGTGATCTGATGGATGAGTCTGGGTTTGGCGGTACCAGGAGAACGGTACTGGTCTGACTGCACTGTGCCGAGTGTAGAGTTTGGTGGAGGGGGGATTATGGTGTGGGGGTGTGGTTCAGGAGTTAGGCTCCGCCCCTTAGTTCCAGTGAGAGGAACTCTTAATGCTTCAGCAGACCAAGAGACTCTGGACCATTCCATGCTCCCAACTTTGTGGTGCAGTTTGGGGACGGCCCCTTCCTGTTCCAACATGACCGCACACCAGTGCACAGAGCAAGCTCCATAAAGACATGGAGGAGCGAGTCTGGGGTGGAGGAACTGGACTGACCTGCACAGAGTCTCTCTCTCTCTCTCTCTCTCTCTCTCTCTCTACATATATATGTGTATATATGTATTTCAGAGACTGATGTCTATATCAACAAGACTGATGTTTGGTTACGACTGTCTTTGATGGAGCACACCAGCCCCTCACACAGTGCGGTGAAGTAAGTGTGTGGGTCTGAACTCGAAGGTGTGTTATTTACCTGATAGCGTCTCCTTTCTTACCTATCACAGGGGGTTGGCGCTAGCGTCTGGCACCAGCTCGGATGAGTCCTGAGGGATGTTTTCCTTTTCCATCATTAATTCAGTCTCTGTGATTAAACTCTTTCCACTTCAGGGCTGTTGTTTCCCTTGGCCAGGGAGTCACGGGGTTCAGGGCGTTCACCCCCCTGTTGGCGTTACCTCAGGGGACGGCTTGAGAATGCCCACACCATGGCGTGGTCATGGCAAGGTGATGTGAATTATATAGTTTGAATGAGGCGTGATGGCGGGTGCCAGGCGGATGAAGCATTCTGTTTCCGAAGCTGTGTGGGCATTTAACATTCCTCAATCAACGGTGTCTTATGTGTACCAGGAGGAGAAGGCATCACCACCCAGAGCGGACAGCACAGGGGTCACCCACAGGTGCTTAATAATGGTGACCGGTGGCGTCTGGCTCGAAACCATATCCACATTCCATCAGGAGCCGCACACGCATATCCCGCAGGTCAGCGCAGCGTTCGTTAGCATCTATGGGATACGGGAGCAGAGGACCCACGAGAGCGCCTCTGTTAACACCACCACACTGGACACAGCGCCTCGTCCGGGTCATGAGGCTGTTAACTGGACCGTAAAGGACTGGCAGCATGTCTGATGAGTGGCGGTACCAGATGTCTGGGGCTGATGGTGGGGTTTGGGTGTGGTGCAGACCTCATGAAGCCATGGACCCCAGTTGTCAATAAGGCACTGTGCAGGCTGGTGGTGGAGTTGTGTTCTTATGGCATGGGTTGGGTCCATTGGATTGCCTATTTGGAGCCCTTCCTGGACTTCACGTCCGCCCACAGTGACGGGATATTCCAGCAGGACAGTGCCCTCGGGCCCAAGCTGCCCAGAACTGTTTCAAGGAGCATTCTGGAGAGCTCCACTGAATGGTGTGGTCTGCACATTCACATTCCGGACATGAGCCTAATAGAACATTTATAGGATATGGTGGAGAGGTCCATTCGCATCCGAGACCACCCGAGTTTCAGTTTTCTGTACGTCTGTGTTGCCATAGGAATGGCTATAACCGTTTTTCTAACCGATACTATGATTGTGGGATACAAAAAATCATATTCGGTTTACACATGTGGTGAACGGGGTCAATATTCCCATTCTCCTGGCCCTCGGAATGTTATTGAGTGAGCTCAATGCATCCCGGGAGTGTTTATACCTGGCTTTGCTTGTGGTCAAAGGGAAAGGCCAGCATTCCGACCGATACAACTGATGACCACAAAGTAGGAGAATGACATGATAGCAGAGCGTCCTCAGGGAGCTGGTTCTTCGGTTCCTGCCGGAATTAAGAAATGACAGTTAACAGGAATGCTGGAGGTCCAGTTGAGGGTCTGGAAGACTGGAAGGACTGATAGAAAGGGGCCAATCAGAATCAGCCTGACTGTAGAAGACCTTCAGGAAGGTTCCGCAGACTAGGGGTGGTGCGCTCGATGCAGTCTGGGAACGAGACATATTAGAACCCTTTGGCTGCAATGAGTAACGGTCTGCTTGGAGAACAAGGGGTGGAGAACTCTTCTTCCGCTCGTGGGTGGATCCATCATGCTTTGAGCTGGTGCTGCAGCCAGTGGCACAGAGAACATCTCACTGGTGGAGTGAGGAACGGACCTCAACATCTCACAGTCTGTAAAACAGTGGACCACCTCGAGAGGAACTAGATGGAGGTTCTACCGTGGTCCTCACAGTCCCTCCTTCACTTACACATCATCTAAAACCATCTAGACCCCAAAAGAGGAGCAGGGCGTGCACAGCGGTCCAGGAACCGGACAGACCCAAAACCCTCCAAACATGAACCACAAGACTCTCTCTCTCTCCCCCTCTCTCTCTCTCTCTCTCTCTCTCTCTCTCTCTCTCTCTCTCCCCCCCCCCTCCTCTATGACTAAAGGCACTCTCTCTCTCTCTCTCTTCTCTCTCTCTCTCTCTCTCCTCTCCTCTCTCCTCCCCTCCCTCCTCCTCTCTCTCCCTCTCTCTCCCTCTCTCTCTCTCTCACTCTCTCCCTCTCTCTCTCACTCTATCCCTCTCTCCCCCCTCACTCCCTCTCTCCCTCTCTCCCCCCTCTCTCCCTCTCTCCCTCTCTCTCTCTCTCTCTCTCTCCCTCTCTCTCTCTCTCTCTCTCTCTCTCTCTCTCTTTCTTTAGGATCACAGTGGTTAATCAGATTAATCCTGAATACCAGCGCCTAATCATGCAGCTAATCAGAGTCAGTTATTCCAGTGGTTTGATATCTCGGTATAGAAATGACTGGCAGTTATTTGGTGACATTAGAGTTAATAACAGCGCTGGATCAGAGAGAGAGGGAGAGAGTGAAACCCTGAGGTTAACGCAGGCCTCTGTAACTCCACTCTGCTCGAGTCTGCAGGCAGGGCAGGGAGGTTTACCCTGCCATTCCATCCCATAATAAACACTTAGAGCAACCCGTATGGCCCGCTGTGGGTGAGCTCAGTCAGCACCTCCGGGACTGAGCGTGTGGATTCGCTGCCAGGACCCACAAATACAGCCCAGCACTAAGATCACCTTTATTAGTGCGGCTTTTCTGGCGTGTACAAATTTAATTATAGCCAATACACAGGAGGAGCTTCAGCCAACACTGCAGAGAGAGGGAGGGGGGGAGGGAGGGAGGAAGGGAGGGAGAGGGGGGGAGAGAGAGACAGAGGGAAAATGCATTTCTGCAGTGTTCAGTCTTTTAAGAGAATTATATTCTAGTGAAATCTACAGAGTCAGATCTGTTCAGTGGTGGTGAAGGTAACCAGACGTCCCCTCTAAAAGCTCCCTCACAGGAAGTTCCTACAGGAGGTGGTTCTGAATACGCTGCCTGATGTCTGAGACGCTGTTTATGATAGTGTGGAGAAGATCTCAGCCTTAAACTCCATTCATGGTGGAGGGATACATGCTGCAGGGCGCTGTGAGGTCAAATAGGTGGTAGTACCTTCAGGCTTCTGCAGGTGGCGCTGCTACACGAGGACGACGGGGCTATAAACCCCTGCAGGGTGTGAGTGACGGGATCCATAGATTGGGAGGAGGTGCTACAGTGCAGGGAATGTCTCGGTCCATGTGTGGAAAATGGCTCCAGAGCAGATGTTAATGATGGGCTAAAAGGAGGGACTGCATGTGGGCGTGGCCAAAGACCATAGTGTGAAGGAAGTAGCTGAATCTGCAGGTGTGTGGAAGCGTATGGTCATACGGGTCTACCAGCAGTGGATACAATCCCAGTCTACAGGGAATTCTCCTCGGAACTGTGCCAGGGAAGGAATCCACCACATCTGGACCAATTGGCCAATGTAAGATGGATGTGGCCACATCCAGAACCTTGTCCAGTACATGCCCAATCCAGTCCCAGCAGCTCATAGAAGTCTTACATGCTATTAGGTACATTTCATGAGATTAGACACATAAGATTATATACAGTTTATATAGATATATAAGAGGTTAAAACTGATCCTGGTTTGTTATAAAGTAGTAATAAATGGCAGGTCATGGGAGCATTGCTTCACACCCTGCTGGACGAACGTGGAGCCTGGACAGGTACATTTGCATGTAGGGTCCAGGTCACTCTCCAGCGCCGCAGCTTGTGCTAAGCTAATCCATATCATAGGGTGCAGGGCGGGCTGGAAGTGGGAACGCTTTAATGATGATATCAGCAGGAAAAGGAAAGCGAGGCACTTTAGGGTTTTCCTAAGCGGACTGATCAGTATTCCTCAAGGCGCTGCGCTCCCGACGCATTAATAATTCAGGGGAATCATTAAGCACGTCTGATGTATGGTAATATTGTGTTTGTTGGAGTATGAAAATATCAGGGTAATTACTCTTCAGAATAATTTGTTATTGATCTAAATCTGCGCGAGAACACAGACAGAACCATGCTGCTAAATTTATGGTTATTATGATTATGGTAATGATAGGAGATAGAGGTCATTCTGTGCAGGCGTGTACACGACGGAGCTCCACATACGCTGCGCTGGTATACTAACACACACACTAACACTACACAGTGACGCGCTGCAGACGAGTACACCATCCCCTCCGCCTGTAACGGAGCACTGTACTCACTACAGCCTCACACTCCCTCTCACAGGTACAGGTGTCTGCCAACTGCAGCAGCACGTTACCATCATGGGGGTAGGTTTGCATACGGACAGTGGGAACGCTCCTTCACCAGTATCTGTGGAGGACCATGCGGGACTCTGTTGCGGGTGCCGCGTGGACCTGAAGCGAACACGTCCGCGTTCATGCCGAGCTCCTGCACGCTGGCTGTGTCTCTGTGTAATGAGACAGTGCTGTCGTATGTGCGCCTGTAGAGGAGAACCTTTGTCTTTGGCACACCACTTGTCATGTGCTGGAGGTTTCCGAGTCAGCCTCGAGACTGGAAGGAGGTCGGTTCAGTCCCCTGAGCCAACAGGGCACGAGTGAAGTGCTCCTGAGCACGGCACCAAATCCGAAACGTTGGAGTTTGGAGGGGTGTTGTCGGATGAGTCCCTGCTTGACGTAGGAAGCCGTGACATATCTGAATGGCTTGCTGAATCCCACAATGTCTGAACCAAATAAATTGGACTGGGTGGTCTTATGTCTCAGTGTGGGGGCCGGGAGGAACAGATGAAATGAAGGGGAAGTGGGGTTCGTCCAGGAGCCGGCTCCTCTGGGTCTGTGTTGGTGCTTTCTGAGCGCTGGATGTTGGAAACACGTTTTACACTGTGATCATACACTGCAGTCCAAATACAATACACCCCCCTGTGTGAACTGTTCAATACCCGGGTATACAAAAACCACAACGAGAGAGAGAGAGGGAGACAGAGAGAGAGGGAGAGAGAGAGAGAGAGAGAGAGAGGGAGAGAGAGAGAGAGAGGGAGAGAGAGAGAGAGAGAGAGGGAGAGAGAGAGAGAGAGAGATGGAGGGAGGGAGGGAGAGAGAGAGAGGGAGAGAGAGAGAGAGAGAGAGAGGGAGAGAGAGAGAGAGAGAGAGAGGGAGAGACAGAGAGAGAGGGAGCGAGGAGAGAGAGAGAGGGAGAGAGAGGAGAGAGAGAGAGAGAGCGAGAGAGGGAGAGAGAGGAGAGCGAGGAGAGAGAGAGAGGGAGAAAGAGAGAGAGAGAGAGAGAGAGAGGGGGAGAGGGGAGAGAGAGAGAGAGAGAGAGAGAGAGAGAGAGAGAGAGAGACACAGTGAGAGAGAGGGAGAGAGGGAGAGAGGGAGAGATGGAGGGAGGAAAGTGGGAGAGGAGGAGAGAGGGAGAGAGAGGGAGGGAGCTAAAGAGGGAGAGAGAGAGAGAGAGAGAGAGAGAGAGAGAGAGAGAGAGAGGGAGAGAGAGAGAGAGAGAGAGAGAGGGAGAGAGGGAGAGAGAGAGAGAGAGGGGGAGAGGGAGAGGGAGAGGGAGAGAGAGAGAGAGAGAGAGGAGGGGAGAGAGCGAGAGAGAGAGAGGGAGACACGGGAGAGAGGAGAGAGCGAGAGAGAGAGGGAAGGAGAGAGGGAGCTGAGAGGAACGTCTCGGGAGAGAGAGAGGATAGGATGACGAGAGAGAGAGAGAGAGCTTAGAGTAGAGGGAGGAGGAGAGGATGCAGAGAGAGAGAGAGAGGTAGAGAGAAGGAGCTAGAGAGAGAGGGAGAGAGAGAGAGAGAGAGAGAGAGAGAGCGGGAGAGAGAGAGGGAGAGAGAGAGGGAGAGAGAGAGGGAGAGAGGGAGAGAGAGAGAGCTAGAAGCCTAACAGACCTGATTAAGGCTTTCCGGGTCCACCTAGACCGGGGTCCGTTGAGAGTGGCGTGACCGGGCCGATATAGGGAAGTGCTGTTTCCGGATGGCGAGGGCTGATCGGGGCTGATCTGGCACTGGTCTAATTAACAGGGCTCGATAGTGACCGCCGCTCGCATCCCTGATAAACAGCACCGCATTTATCTCTAAGCTATTTTTACCTAATTAAATCAACACAGGCATCGACTTTCCTCTCCGCCTCAACACCGCCTTCGATTCGGCTGTGGCTGAGGCAGCAGTGTGGAGGCCGAGGGGGCGGGGCTAAAGATATATGTGAATGCATGCGGAGCAGTTCACCTCAGCTCACTGTTATTCAGAGTGGCTTTTACAGCAGATGGCACATGGAGAATCTCATTAAGAGCTTGAGGAAGAACCACTGAGAGGAACCGAGACTCGAGGAACTCCTTAACAACGAGAGGGAGAGACCCTGAGAGGAACCGAGACTCGAGGAACTCCTTAAGGTCCTCAGGAAGAGCCACTGAGAGAAACCGAGACTCGAGGAACTCCTTAAGGTCCTCAGGAAGAGCCACTGAGAGGAACCGAGACTCGAGGAACTCCTTAAGGTCCTCAGGAAGAGCCACTGAGAGGAACCGAGACTCGAGGAACTCCTTAAGGTCCTCAGGAAGAGCCACTGAGAGGAACCGAGACTCGAGGAACTCCTTAACAATGTGAGGAAGAGCCACTGAGGGTAACCGAGACTCGAGGAACTCCTTAAGGTACTCAGGAAGAACCACTGAGAGGAACCGAGACTCGAGGAACTCCTGAAGGTCTTCAGGAAGAACTACAGAGAAGAGCCGAGACTAAACAAGCTCTCTAAGGACATGAGGAAGCCATGGCGGACTCAGGCTGTTTAAAGGGCAGCAGCGAAATGATGTCCTTTTGGACAACATGGGGCCCCTACAGCACCGTGGGGCCCCTCCAGCACCGTGGGGCCTCTCCAGCACCGTGGGGTCCCTCCAGCACCGTGGGGTCCCTCCAGCACCATGGGGCCCCTCCAGCACCGTGGGGCCCCTCCAGCACCGTGGGGTCCCTCCAGCACCGTGGGGTCCCTCCAGCACCGTGGGGCCCCTCCAGCACCGTGGGGTCCCTCCAGCACCGTGGGGCCCCTCCAGAGAGCGTTAGAGCGCCATAGCGTTAGAGCTCTGCAGAAATAAGAGGAACTGACTCCAAGCCTTAGAGAGTTGCAGGGTGTGGTGTTCCGTCTCCAAGCGTCTCCAACCTCCAAAACAGACATCACCAGGCCCCTCACCTGGAGTCACCACACAGTGTCCCCGCACCTCACGACGTTCAACACCACCTCTTTCACCTGACAGTGTCAAAAGATCACAGAGCCTCTTTCAAAGTACTCGGCGACACCCCTAGATCACCCTAGAGGGCATTGTGAGGGCACCTGTATACCACGTTCCACATTCCCTCCGCTGGAGGAGCGTCCTTCAGGACACCTCCGCTCATTATCATGCCTGTAGGGACACCCTCTTCCAGCACCACCACTGCTGTGGCACTTTATCATGACCCCTCACGTGCAGGAGGAACCTGTACGGCACTGATTCCCGCAGAGCTGCCTCCCTTTGGGACATTGTCACGTAGGCTTGGCACTAGAGGGCACTTATCCATCGGAAGGGCCTCCATCAAGGGCACCTTTTAGGGCACTGCGTCACGTTTTCACCACTAGAAGTGCACTGCTCAAGACACTTCATCAAGCGCTCTGGCTCTATAGGCAGATCATCGTAATTTAGTGCATGAGGGGTCACCCTGGAGGGGTCACTCAAGAGGGCACGCTGCCATTTCCCCCTTCTGAAGGGCAGCCAATAGGGCACTTCCTCTCATTGGTTTAGAGGGCACTTTAGGGACACTGTTTCAGGGGGACCCTGAGGTGGGGTGCGGCGCTGGGTTATAAAATCAACTGTAGAGGACTAAAGGCTCGGAACAGACAGCCGGGTGCATCAGCCGGTCGTGCTAAACTTGAGAGGTTAATGTCTGAATTGAACAGCTACATCTTTTAGGGTGGCTACGACAGGCCGCTGCAGCACCACATCCGGTTTGGGTGTCGGAGTAGGGTGCTGATAGAGAGCTGGCAGAGAGCTGATATACACCATGTTGATTTTTACGCTCTGCTGGTGTAGTGTGAAGTCTAATTCCTGCAGAAGGTGCGGTAGGGGTGGAGGTAGAACGACACCAGGCCTTCTGACTGTTCATCTCGGTGCTGACCACGGTGCCTCCACACACGGATTCGTTGGGCGTCTCCACCAAGACTAAAGCGGGACTCGTCACTGAAGATGACCCGCTGCCATTCTGAGTCACTCCATGACAGTCTGGTACGACACCACTGCAGTCTTTGGTGACGGTGACGTGGTGTTAAGGACAGTCGTGGTAACGGTCTGTGTGCATGTGGTCCTGCGTGGTGCAGCCGTCTGCCGATGGTGCTGCACTAACAGGAGGACTCATGGAGGACACCACCGCTCGCTGGAGGTCTGTAATGGTGGTGTTGGATCAGTCAGGTCCGAGTGTGGAACTAGAATCATTAGTATGTCTAACCATGCCAAACCTACCCAACACGTTTCGTTCCTGTTGGGTAGCTCCTTCTGGTGCAGGTGTTGGTGGATCTATTTATTGGAGGTTGAGTGTGTGTGTATTAGAGGGGTTGTTGGGACCCACCGGATCACCCTGTTATGTAGCGTGTTACTACTCCACCCTGCTCTCAGTGTGTGAATGTGTGTGTGTGTGTATGTGTATGTGTGTGTATGTGTGTATGTGTGTGTGTGTGTGTGAATGTGTGTGTGTGTGTGTGTGTGTGTGTGTATGTGTATGTGTATGTGTGTCGTCGGTCTCTCACTGTGTGTGCGCACATGTGTGTAATCTTGAGTGTGAATGAGTGTGTCTTCCTTCCATCGCCATGGCGACTGCATCCCTGCCCCTCCCTGAGTCACACAGGGCAGATCGCAATCTTCCACTTCACATCCCACCACCAGCCGCGTGCACGTGCGTGTGTGCAAGTGTTGTGTGTATGTGAGGTACGTGCAGTGTGTGTGTGTGCGGTGTTTGTGCAGTGTGTGCTGTGTGTGCATGTGGTGTGAGTGTGTGCGGTGAAGTGGCAGTGCCAGGGCGGCTGCAGAGATAATAAAGTGGGGCAGAGTTAATAAGCCTTCTGCTCTCTCAGTGCCACATTAACCACTCCAACACCGCCGCACCACCAGGTCAACACCTCTACTGAGAGAGAGAGACAGAGACAGAGGGAACGAGGCGCAGAGAGAGAGAGAGACAGACAGAGAGGGGCAGAGAGAGAGAAGAGGGGGGGAGAGAGAGAGACTGATAGAGAGCAAGACAGAGGAAGGAAAAAGAGAGAGGCGGGCGGAGAGAGAGAGAGACAGACGGAGAGAGAGAGAGAGACAGAGCAGGGAGAAGGAGACAGAGGGGGCAGAGATTGAGAGAGAGGCAGACACGAAAGATTGAAAAAGACTGAAGGAGACCTTAACTGACTCTAACTCACTCTACCTCTAACTCACTAACTCCAACTCACTCCAACTCACTCTAACTCTAACTCTAACTCACTCTAACTCTAACTCACTCTAACTCTAACTCACTCTAACTCATTCTAACTCACTCTAACTCTAACTCACTCTAACTCTAACTCACTCTAACTCATTCTAACTCACTCTAACTCTAACACACTCTAACTCTAACTCACTCCAACTCACTCTAACTCACTCCAACTCACTCTAACTCTAACTCTAACTCACTCTAACTCACTCCAACTCACTCTAACTCTAACTCTAACTCACTCTAACTCACTCTAACTCTAACTCACTCTAACTCTAACTCACTCCAACTCACTCTAACTCTAACTCACTCTAACTCTAACTCACTCCAACTCACTCTAACTCTAACTCTAACTCACTCCAACTCACTCCAACTCACTCCAACTCACTCTAACTCTAACTCACTCTAACTCACTCTAACTCTAACTCACTCTAACTCTAACTCACTCTAACTCTAACACACTCTAACTCATTCTAACTCTAACACACTCTAACTCTAACTCACTCTAACTCTAACACACTAACTCTAACTCACTCTAACTCACTCTAACTCTAACACACTAACTCTAACTCACTCTAACTCTAACTCACTCTAACTCTAACACACTCTAACTCACTCTAACTCATTCTAACTCACTCTAACTCTAACACACTCTAACTCTAACTCACTCCAACTCACTCTAACTCACTCCAACTCACTCTAACTCTAACTCTAACTCACTCTAACTCACTCCAACTCACTCCAACTCACTCCAACTCACTCTAACTCTAACTCTAACTCACTCTAACTCACTCTAACTCTAACTCACTCTAACTCTAACTCACTCTAACTCTAACACACTAACTCTAACTCACTCTAACTCTAACACACTAACTCTAACTCACTCTAACTCTAACACACTAACTCTAACTCACTCTAACTCTAACACACTAACTCTAACTCACTCTAACTCTAACTCACTCTAACTCTAACACACTCTAACTCACTCTAACTCTAACTCACTCCAACTCACTCTAACTCTAACTCTAACTCACTCTAACTCACTCTAACTCTAACTCACTCTAACTCTAACTCACTCTAACTCTAACACACTCTAACTCATTCTAACTCTAACACACTCTAACTCTAACTC